>JARYHS010003101.1:0-60293 GCA_031002005.1 Vandiemenella viatica
GTCAAGTCTAGTTTTCCAGAGGTTCCGTTCTAAGAAAACTTGGATCTTGCTAAGGTCCCTTGATGTTAGTGCGCATGTTTCCAAAGCATATGTGAGAATTGGAATGAGATGTGATTTATACAAGACAATTTTTGTTCCTCTGGGAACCTTCCTTTCCCATAATATGCCCCACATGGTACTGTAGAAGTTGGCTCCTTTGGTTACTCTATTCATTATTTCTAAATCACTTCTACCATTACTAGCAATTATGCTCCCCAGGTAGCTGAATTGGTCAACAACTTCATCTTGGTGGTATTGTAATTTTTATGACAGTCTGTATTCTTTTGGCTTATCTTTGTTGCTATGGTTTTTTTATTTAATTTTATTCCATATTCTTCAAACTTATTATTCCACATTTTCAATTTGTTTTGTATTCCTTCTTCAGTTTCATCCCATTCTGCCACATCATCCACAAACACCAATGCTTGTAGATCTCTATTGATTGCTGTCTTTAATTCTTTAGTACCCCTATGAACAGAAGATGTGAAAGGGCACTTCCTTGTTGTACTCCTTTGATTGTACTAATTCATTCCGAGTAACCATGTTCAACATTGACACTGCTGTAGCAGTTATTGTACAGTATCTGAATCTTTCTAATGAGGTACTCTGGTATTTTGAGATTTCTTAGACTTTTCCAGATAGTTGATCTAGGAACATTATCATTATGCCTTTTCTAGGTCCATAAACACAATAATTAGGTTTTTCCTAATATTTTTCTACCAGCATTCTCAAGCCAAATATTAGAACTGTTGTGCTTCTTCCAGCCCTAAACTCATGTTGTTCCTCTGCTAAGATGGGCTCTAATATTGCTCGTACTCTGGATTCAACTATCTTTTCCATAATTTGAGGCCATGGGATAGGAGGATAATACCACTGTAGTTTTCACTTTTCCTTCTGTTCCCTTTCTTGAAGATAGGAATTATCACCCCTTTTGTCCAGTCTTCTGCTATTTTGTTATCATTCCATATTGCTCTGAGGACTCTATACAGCCATTGTATCCCTGGTGGACTGGCAGCTTAATCATGCATTCTTACTCTAATTTTACTTTTGCTAAATAGCCTTCATCTCTCTTTAGGTTTGCAAAGTGTATATATTACAGTATACATTTCAAACTTCTATAGGAATATTGTAATGATATTACATTTAAAATTACACTACTTGTTTATTTATCACTTTCAATGAATGTCTAACAAAACATTTACTCACCACACCAATGCTCCCAATTATATCACGTAATGTTTCAGGCTCTGTCCACACAAATAGGAAGGACGTAACGTGTAAACTCAGCAGGCTCCCTCAGGATGATGATTGCAAGGTCAGCATCAAAGTTATTGCTGTTGTAATCTGGATGCAAGTATATTTCACCCACCTATAAAAAAAAGAAATAAAGATATAAGAAGCAAACTTTTTTGTAATAAATCAGCAGTTAACAGGATTTATTTACTTTTAGTTTGGTTTTCATCTTTCTTAATCTTTTATTCTTTTGGTTTTGTAAATAGAGATTATAGATATTTGAAGCAGCCAGAATTAATAAGTACTCTATACTGCAACATTTATTTATTTATTTATTTTTATAACTAACTTCGCTTTATTGTTATGGCTGAAATAAATAGATTCATACTTCCTGGGTATTGCCACACCCTGGTATTTAATGCCATCATTTCTGCAGATCAGCCCAAATGTCAGAATTCCATACCAAGAGGCAGTGATGTCCAGAAAGAATAGAAGTCAGAATTACTTTCCATTTGATATGGATGAAAAAATAATTTCAAAATAATGTTTTTTTAATGAATGAAAAGAAATTTAATTAAATGATGAATCTTATGAAACAATGTTTAGCAAAGTTTGATCACTGATAATACAATATATAATTGATTCAAAAATATCAAACTTGAAAATATTCATTGTCATGTGATTATACAAAATTAAGTGTTTAAAAAGGCAAGATATGATGTACTTCCTATTTGTTGAAGAAAATAGGTAATTTGATGCCACAACAATTCTACACATAGTAGAAGAATATTATTTGACAATTCTCAAAAACTACTGAAAAATAGAAGAAATAAACCTACTAAATGCATTAAGCTACTTTTTGCTCAGAATACGATATTGTTAGCTTGAAAAAATAGTAATCAGCAACAAAGAAAATATTAATGATGAGGTGTAAATACTTCTTTGCTCTAAATATAAGAGGAAAATAATGTTCAGGATCAGAAACGCTATACAATGAAATAGTGTACTAAGATATTAGCTCCCCATTGGAAACATTATCATCTTGTGCACCTTAATAATTACAGCCATCAGAGTATCTCATTTTTTGACTTTTGGGAAGGAAGAATGCTAACTTTTTGAGAAGATATGGATAAATAGGGACAGTGAAACCAATCACTCACCAGAGATAAAGGTAGGAAGGCCACAACAAGCAAATGAACATGTACACCTTCACTATATTTCTGTTTAAACTTAATCATGTTTAGATGTGAGACTGTAGGCAAGGAGATCAAATATGTACATACAGAAACCAACCATAAGACTGTACACATCTGATTCCATTGCCATATTTCTTACTTGTAAACATAATTAAGATTCATAGAAAACTATTATGATGTGTTGTGCTTATTTCTTTTATTTGAGATGGATCCAGTTCAAATTGATAGTGTAGGTATCATAAAGCAATTAAAGCTCCTGAAGTGGGGGAAGGCGCCGGGTCCTGATGGTATTCCAGTAAGATTATTTTCGGAATACGCGGAAGAAATAGAACCATTTCTATCAGATATATTTCGTAAATCTTTAGAAGAAAGAAAAGTACCTTCTGACTGGAAAATAGCGCAGGTGATTCCCGTTTTCAAGAAAGGTGATCGGAGAGATCCTAGGAATTATCGACCCATATCTCTAACATCTGTCTGCAGTAGAATTCTGGAGCATGTCATATGCTCTAACGTTATGAAGTTTCTGGATGAAAACGAGTTACTTACAGCAAACCAACACGGATTTCGTAAGAACCGTTCGTGTGAAACGCAACTGGCTCTATTTTCGCATGACGTAATGAAGGTTATCGATGCAGGATCACAAGTTGATGCTATTTTCTTGGATTTCCAGAAGGCTTTTGACTCTGTACCACATAACCGCCTTTTGGCGAAGATTCGAGCGTACGGTATATCTGATCAGATCTGCGAATGGATACGCGATTTTCTAACTGGTCGGTCGCAGTATGTCGTTGTTGACGGGGAAGCCTCTTCAAAGCTAGATGTTACTTCGGGCGTTCCTCAAGGAAGTGTAATAGGACCACTTCTTTTCTTAATTTTTATAAACGATCTCGGTGACAACGTTAATTGCAGGATGCGATTTTTTGCTGATGATGCACTTATTTATAGGGAAGTGGGGTGCTCTGACGATTGCTTAGAAATACAGCGCGATCTGGATGTTATTTCGGAATGGTGCCGTAAATGGCAGCTTACACTTAACTGTAAAAAGTGCAAGGCAATGCAAATAAGTAATAAAAAGACCCCGTTTGCTCACGAGTACAAAGTTAACAATTCAGTTGTTGACACGGTCGATTCCCTGAAGTATCTAGGCGTAACAGTACAAAGCAACATGAAATGGGACTTGCACATAACTTCCGTCGTAGGCAAAGCTAATTCTAAACTACGTTTTATAGGTCGTATTTTGAGAAGCTGCAATGCTCATACAAAGGAAATAGCGTACAAAACACTAGTGCGTCCGCATTTGGAATACTGTTGTGCAATTTGGGATCCGTATCGCAAGGGATTGATTGACACGTTAGAGAAAGTACAGAGGAGAGCCGCTCGATTCGTGACCGCTAGTTACAGTCCTTATGTAAGTGTCACAGAGCTGATACGTGGGTTAGGCTGGGATTGTTTGGCGGACAGACGACGTTTTCGTTTAAATTTGTTGGAGAATATGCGAAAATCTCTAATTTACGAGTGCAACGAAATACTTCTTCCGCCAACCTATTTAGGTCGCAATGACAGGGATAAGATTCGAGAGATAAGATGCCGTACTGATACATTTATGTATTCTTTCTTTCCTCGTTCTATTCGGGATTGGAATACTCTAAAATAGGATTGGTGCTTAGCACCCTCTGCCACCCACAGTAATTGTGAATTGCAGAGTATAGATGTAGATGTCACAGCTATTCTGACTTCATGCATATTCCATGATGGGTTTACCTTCCTTATTTTCATTCCATTACAGCATTTTAATTCTCACTATTATCAAATTTTTGAGAATTCTTGATTTCTGTCTCAAGTGTTACAGTAATCCCAATTTAGAGTATAAGTTTCATATGCAGACATTAGTCAAAATAGTATTGGAAGGTTTCCAAGCAGATTGCATAGCTTTTTGCCTACTTCAGACTCAAAATTCTTGTAATCAAACAGAAAATATCTTTCTAGCATTTTTCTGAATGATAACATCTTATTCACAAATCATGAGAACACACCATGTGTGGATTATTTATCCTACAGTTACTGTGATGGACATTTCTGTGAGGGAACATTAAGTATATACAAAGTTATTAAAAAATCTATAAATAAATGTTTTTGGCTTGCCCTTCTTCAAAATTAAAGAACCATTTCGCTGTATTTGGTAGTAATTGCATAGATTTCTGTGATCACTGTCCATGTTATCTCAGTGTTGGGGAAAACCATGCCAATTTTTAAACTTTAAATTTCGGCCATCATTCTGTGGCTTTCATCAGAGGATTACCATATTACAGATAAGCTTCCTATAAGGGTTGACCACCAATCACTAGCCTTAAGAAAGAATGGCCACTGACAGAGGGTATACACACAAAACCCAAAGCAACCAGTTGCTGTTCATGCCAACTGCCATGACACATATAATTTCAACTATTGTTTCACAGTGTGTGCTATCAGAACCCTCCCACATAGCAGCAACTCCTCTATACTCAGAAGGTGAGAATGTGCATACCAGTACAAACTGGGAACAGGGCAACAACCTCATTTCAACTTAAGGTAATTCCGGTCATTATTATTATTGTTTTCTTTTCTTATTCTCTCCTTGCCTCCATTCTTACTATCTAATTTGAAACACTGCTAACCATGGGTGATGTTTAAATTCGTGGATTCTTCATTTTAAATTTTTATTTATTTTTTTGTTTTATATTTAGTTTTTATTATATTATTTTGCTCTTTTCATCCACCAGAAATCAGTTTTGATATTTAGCAATGTTCTGGTACTGGCTTTGAATCACTGCCCCTCTACCTGCCCTGTGTTTGAATTTATTGGTCAACAGTCATTCTGTGAGGCCATCTCCCACAACAATCACCCTCCATAATGTTCTTTTGTTGATGAAGTGCTAGACACAAAAATTTATACAGGGCGAGGCATTTAAAACTATTTGTTGGAATATTTTGCAAAGTACAAATCGGATTAAAAAAAAGTTGTATAAAAGTTGTTCAACTCGAAGAGGGACACCCATTAACATAACACTTGACCCCCCTGCACCACCCCCAGGGGCGGGAGGGGGGGTGACTTTGAAATCTTAAATAGGAAACCCCTATTTTTTATTGCAGATATAGATTATCTGTGAAAAAATTATGCATCTTTTGTATGAAACATTTTTTCGCTTCATGATAGATGGCTGTAATCATCAAAAAATGAAATTGAGTTTAAGATTGTTGCAAAATGGTAATATATCAAACAAATACACATCAGATCAGAAAAATCGAAGTTTTTTTTTTTTTTTTTGATAATGCCATCATGCGACACCTCCCACAATCGAATAAGCACAGACTGTGATCATGCGTCTCAGTCCGTGGTCAGACTGTGCATGTTACTTCAATGATTCGGACTGTACACATCTCGTCGCAACTGTTCCACGATGTTAGCGATTGCAGAGAGAGTCGATATCATTACCACGTACTTTGAGGCTCATCGAAATGTTGAAGAAGTTTGTCAAAGGTATGCTAATCTGTTCCCTGATAGGCATGTGCCATCTGCAATGACTATTTGCAGTATTGTCCATTTGTTTACTGAAACCAGCAGTGTTAAACCTGTGACAAACAAAAATAACACAGAGAATGTTTTAGCTGAAGTTGTTGCAAATCCTCACATTAGTTCTCGGCAAATTGTGTGAGGTTCAGGTATTTAGCAAAGAAGTGTTCTACACATACTGCATGAACACAACACATTTATCGCTGCATGAAGAACTGCATGGTGACTATTTTCAAAACCACCTGAATTTCTGCAACTGGGTACAGGAACAACTGGCAGTCAATAATAATTTCATTTCACAGATACTTTTCTCTGATGAATCAAATTTTACAAATCGTGGTGAAGTGAATCGACATAATACGCATTATTGGTCATTTGAGAATCCCCATTGGGTAAGGCAAGTTGAACATCAATGCCCATGGATTGTCAACATTTGGTGCGGTATTTTAGGTACACAGGTAATTGACCCATACTTCATAGAAGGTAATCTGACTGGTCCAATGTACAGCGACATTGAAGATAATGTTTTACCCATACTAATGGAAGATGTTCCACTTCAAACAAGAATGGATATGTGGTTTCAACACGATGGATGCCCAGCGAATTATTCATGAATATCGCGAGAAGTTTTGAATCAAAACTATCTGGGTCGATGGATTGGATGAGGAGGTCCTCAGTTGTGGCCCACACATTCACCCGATTTTACTCCTGCCGATTTTTTCCTGTGGGGACGGCTAAATGAAAGAGTTTACATGGATGTACCAACAACCCTAGAAAACATGTGGCAGTGAATTATCAATGAATGTGAAAACATTAGCACAGAGACACAGAGTTGCAATGTGCATTAGAAACAACGGACATCACTTCGAACATTTGCTGCAATGAAACACTCATGAGAAGCAAGGGAAATCACAGGTTTTTTTTCTATATCGTTTCTAATAACTAAATTCCTAATCTGGTGTGTATTTATTTGAGATATTGCAACAATCCTCAACTCAGTTTCATTTTTGCCAATTACAGCGCCATCTATCATGAAAAGAAAAAATGTTTCATGCAAAAGATACATATTTTTTCATGGAGAATCCAATTCTGTAATAAAAAATAGGGGTTCCTATTCAAGTTTTCAAATTCACCCCCTCCCACCCCCGGGGGTGGTGTAGGGGGATCGAGCATTATTTTAATGGATGTCCCTCTTTGAGGTGAACAACTTTATTACAACTTTTTTTTAATCCGATTTGTATTTTGCCAAATATACCGACAAACAGTTTTAAATGCCTCGCCCTGTATATCATGTGTTTTTGTCTGTTTTATGCATTCACCATTATCTAAGGTATGTGGCAGTTTATTTCCCTATGCTATAATTTGAAGTTCCTTTACACTACTTAGCAACTTTTATTTAATTGTTTTCCTTTTATAATACACTGTTTCGTATGTACCTTTGGAGAAGTACCCTCATTTTACTGGCCCAAACAAAAGAAACAAAGTTAAAAAACATACTGCTATGTGGTACATGCTACACAACTGTGATTATCATTTGATAAATGTCCACAAAAACTGGCCCATTAAGATATATGTTAGAGTTGAATCCAGCTTCATTAAATGCATGAAGTTAATGAGTACCTCACAGCAACTAAACACTTTTATTTTTGTTCCTCTTACTTATTGTACAGTATAAAAACCACTAACTAATGCAATGTATTTCTCAAGAAAGCATTTATGGCCTCATTAACAATAAAATTCTCAGAAACAATTAAGAATTAACTACAGAAATGTATATTTCTTCATACCCCACTGGTGTGGCTGTACTGATTAAGAAGGGTCAAGTAGTTGCAGTTGTTTATATACCCAATGTTCAAATCCGAAGCCTAATGCATTAGCCATCATGATTATGTATTTTAGGTGATTTTCCACAATCACATAGGCAAATACTGCAATGATGTCTGATCTCCACCTCATAAACTACACATACGACAAACAAAAATACACTTATCACAGAGAAAACAAGTTACATATTTCAATAACAATTAGCAACACATCCATTACATCAAAATTACAACATGCCTAGCAAGTCATTAGCAATTGGAACATTGCTTTCAAATAAAGAAAGAGGATGTGCCAGACAGCCCACAAAATTGTGGAAACATTCAATGATAAATAGTAGTGTATATTTCATCAGGAATCATGACTATCTGTAATAGAATGTAATGTTGTACTTGCCTCCTTAACCTGGCTGTATGGTTCTGCAAATCGCCGTACTTGATACTTCCCAAGATAAATGACAAGGTCTTGAGGTGTGAGTGCTGGGTTTTCACGGTACTTGATGCAGTGTGCCGCTGTATACAGGCATACACACAAAAAAGTAGTTTCTAAATTATCATTGAACACGTCCATACCTCAAATTCGTGCAGCAGTTTATAGTATTCATGCAAGTTGCTTAACAGAAAAGTGAGAAATGAAGCAGAAAGCATGCAAAATAAAACTTTCGCATGCAATTTCTAGTTAACTGGTCAACACAAGCTGAAAACAAATGAGTATAACACAGAATGCAATTATCATAAAAAATGTAACAAAATTGCATTATTTCTTACTAGGAGTGCTGATTTATATTGAATGGCATTTAGTGTATATTATAGTGGCAGAAAACTTGATTGTAAAATGCTTCCAAGTTACTTAATTAATGTAAAACAACAGCATAAGGAAACATTTTCTTTCAATATTCCACGATGATATAAAACTTCATATTCAGCAAATGTTAGCAAATTTGTTTAGATGTAGAAATTTATATTAAATGTAGTGTTTTAAAATCAATGGAACAACTGGAACTACTTTACACAACTTACAATCACTGTTACAAATATCTTCAAGAGATTGATGATACATCACAAATGCTCCTCCTCCTTCCTCATGTTTTTACCAAGCCTAAGGTCATCTTCAGGCGACTAGCCTCCTGCTGAGTCTGCTAGAGACTGTATAGTGTGTAAGATTGTACTAACCTCCTTGACCTGGCTATTTGGTTCTGGAATTGTCGTACTTGATGCTTCTCAAGATAAAGCATGATAGAGACTCTAGCAGAGTCAGCATCAGGCTAATCCCTTGAAGACTACTTTAGGCTTGGTTAAAAACATTGGGAAGCAGGAAGAACATTTGTGATGCAGCTTCAACCTCGCGAAGATTTTTGTAACAGTAAGACAGCTGCAAAAACAGCAAAATCTTTTCTAGCTTTCAATCACAGTTGACTTATTTTACTCTTTAATGAACTTGCTTTTAGTATACCTTTCTAATAACAAAACTAATAACAAGTAATATTATAACTAGGGTTCGGATTTGTAAGACCAAAAAAATAGAGAAATATGAAGGCAAATATAACCTTTAAAACAGGTAAATATGACCAAACATTTAAAATATGCTCAATTACATATAATTTATTTTATCTAGTAGACATCATAACTTGTTTCTGTGCACTCACGGCACCATTGGGAAATTGAATTTCAAATCTTTTGTTGAAGTCACTTTAATTTCACATAAATTACAGAAAATAACTCTTTCATCTGCATTGAAATACTCCTCTCCAAATTCCCTTATGTACTCTGTAAGTTCACACTTTCAGAATGTTTTGCTTTCAACATGTTCGTACTCACTGATCCACTGCTGATTTTACACCGACTGAGGATTATTTCCGAAAGTATTTTATTAAGACATTGATTGATTGCGGATCAACACAGGCATGCTGCTCCTTCATTTTCGAGATTAAAACATTAACGTTTAGAGAAAGACACTAACGTATAACTTTAATTCTTGACTGGTGAATTCTGATCATTCAGTGACATTAGTTTGGTTTTTCCTCCCAATGTATAATAGGAGTACAGTTCATAAATAATTATCTTAATTTTGGTCTCTTCTATATCTAGTGAGTTCCCAGTGCGATTATAAAATTACAAGATTTTTTCCTCTTAATATGACCATAAATATTACCGTGATATGACAAAAAATAGGAAAATGGCCTAAATATGCATTTATATGCTATATAGAATACATTTAAATACAATCAAAAATGTTCAATCAGTGTTTAATTCAGCATTACGGCTCAAAAAGAAGGCAGGAAAACTATATGAACCTATCCTAAAGATCCGAACCATAATTATAACAATTTTTGTATATACCTTCGACAAGTACCAGAATCATTAAATAATATTTTTAAGTTTATTTAAACTTAAATCAAAAAAATATAATCACAGTCTTGGGAAAGTTAATATTTTTGGAGCAATCCATTCTTTAGTTATAAAATTAATCAAATATTACATTAAAATAATTTCCTTATAGTAATTAGTATTCCCTAGATCTTGAGTTATGCTCTTCACTTGTAACCAGCAATATCTATCACAAAACTTCCATTGAAGTTTTAGCAATTGCACACATGGCAAATATTAATTATTATTATTATTATTTTTTTTTTTTAAGGAAAGACACCTTGTCTGTTTTGTTAGGATCCCGTGCACTGAATCCCCTCCATTTCAGAAATTTTCACCATAACAAGAATTTCAGTTTCTGTCATTTCTCTACATTTTGATGGAACTTTACAGAATAAAAACTTTACTATTGAAGATGTGCAGAGTGGAATTGAAATGAGGTATCCTCCATCAACCTTAGACAATTTTTTTTCCTCATTTAGAAACAGTTTTTATGTTCCATCTTTGTTCTCTTAAAAACTATTTCACCCCTTCACTTGCCGTTATCCTCACCAACATATTAATATCAGCACATGCCAGAACACAAATATTGGCCCTGAACCAGACACACAAATAATGGAATTTAAAATTCATGTTCAGAAATCAGCCTCATGAGATCTGCAAGAAAATTCACTAGTATTTTGTCATCTTCGATAAATTTTGATCTACTATCTTCCATGTCATATCTATATTTGTATTAAATAGCATTTATGTGATAACTGATGTCATTTTTTTATATTTAAACCCACATATTTGATCATCCTGATTTTTACTTTTGAATATTTCATAGAAAATAAAATTATAGAAATCTGAAAGTCAATTCCTGCTGTAAACTTATTGTGTGTAGATTCTTTATACCTAAACAGATTCCAGTCATTCACTATCTTTCATAAAATCTGATATTTTCTATACCTCATAACAGTTATACAACAATTTAGTTTTTTCACTTACTAAGTTTGCTTCATGGAAAGTATCCTTGATGTGGCTAAAACTCAAGTATAAAACAGTTAGCACTTTGCTTTTGTAAGTGTAAAAATTCTTTGCCGATTTTATTCTATTACCAAATACTAGCGTTGAGAGATACGAATTGTAAATTTCTTCTTAAACTTTCCTTTGTTTTAGTTGTTACCTTAGGTTCAGTTTTCATACTGATGTCAGAGTTTTATTTCATTCATATTTTAACGTAATAAAATTTATGAAAAGCAATCCGAAAAATTATCTGTTCTAATTCGTAGAGAAAATTACTGTGCGAAGCAAAAAGAAAATATTTAGAAAGGGTTTTATTTTGTGATATAAGTAAGGGAAGTAATGTTAAAGAGATGTTACCTTCACCTTACTTGGTAGGTCGCTCACCGTAATACCTGTGTGTACCATTTTCAAATGCTGATACGGAGGTACACAATAACCTTGGTGCCGCAAATTTATATTGATATAGCAGTTACCTGCAACTTCGTGATCTTGGAAGAGAGTTATAATATAAGAGTTTTCTTTATTAATAATAACAGTAATAGTAATAAATATATAAAAAGTTCAATAATGTTTAACAACTGAAACAGAATTTTTTCTTTTTGCTGTTAGAATATTTGCTGTAGTTTGATGATCAATTATTTCTGCTTTAAAATAGAAATCCGCATTGATTAAAACTAATGTTATGATTAAGAATTATTTATAATTTCTTTCGCTTTCAGATCACCGTATTATTGATTCCATTATTTCAACCACACTAATTCCAAAATGTCTTAAGATTTTATCACATGCAGCCTATGTATTAATGCGCATGTCACTGAAGCTATGATTTTCGAATGGCAATATTATTGGAGGTAATGGTTAGGTTGAAATACAGTCTGGACTATGATGACAGCTGATATGCTTTGATAAATCATAAGGGACGGTGGTTTTAGGTTTATAATTTATGTGGTGTAGCATCAAGATATTAATCATTTTAATTCTCTTTGCCTTCAATAAACCCGTATTGCCATTATTTCAGTCGCATATAATTATCTCCAGCAGGCCAAGATTCTATAGTGAAACAGTGAATGTATTAATGCGCATGTGTCAGAAGCTATGATTTTCGAACGGAATCAATTACCAACTTTGTGGTTAGGTTGAAATGCAGCCTGGATCAGACTGATAATTGACACACTTTTGTTTGATAATAAGGCATAATGTAAACAGTTTTATAATTTACATGGTGTAGCATAAGATTTTAGGATGCCTAGTTAATTTTTTTGTATCACTGGTTGCTTGTTTCTGCCATCATCAACTCAATAGCATAAGCGATAAACATTATGAAATCAAGGATATGAGAGGTATTTAATAGAAAGAACAGTTTATTTTACTGTACATTGTTTGAAAAGCAGCCAAAATTTGTACACCGGTTCCTT
Organism: Vandiemenella viatica; assembly: GCA_031002005.1. Taxonomy (NCBI): domain Eukaryota; kingdom Metazoa; phylum Arthropoda; class Insecta; order Orthoptera; family Morabidae; genus Vandiemenella; species Vandiemenella viatica. The sequence goes on from JARYHS010003101.1 coordinate 12,629, forward strand.
AGGCAGTTTTATTGAAGAATATTTGCACATGGTAGCCATCAAATATATAGTAATCGAGTAAACTCCACCAAAATGTGGGCAGTTCTGTACATTTTGTTATGCAAAAACTATGTATTTTTACCTGCTGATATTTATGGTAGCTCTTCTCAGACACATTTCTTTGAGAAAGAAATACTGAATTTCGTGTCCATAATGATATACAAGGAAGAAATATTAGCATAATAGTGTTTATTGTATTTCCTTTAGTGATCATGTAAGACATATTGTACCAGAGACAAACTGTTTAAGTATCTAACCTTTGTCTACCACATTAGTAATCCAACACATTTTACATGACAACTGACCTGTTACAATGTAAATGCTGATTACGTTTGATTCACATATTCCATTTATTTTAAAGTACTGCTGTCCAGAAAACTGAATAACAAAAATAAAAAAATAAAACTGAAGCCTAAGTTTTGTCAGATTCTTGTGAAATGTGTTTGCGTCTGAAGTGAATAATGGTCCGTGGCACACTATTTTCAATATATAAAGGTTTTTAAACTCTTGCTTCTTCAGATGGTAACATATAAGTCATTAGCTATTTCTGCAGATTTTGATTCGGACCATTAGCTCTAAAAATTTGAAACCCCATCCAAATTGCTGTGGTACACATTGCGGGGTACCTGTTCCAATAAAGATAGCTTGCTTACAGATTTATAATAGTATAGATGAGAAAAATAAATTTAAAGTTCATTTTAATTACATTGCACTTACCATTAAAGTACTTGTTTTAGAAGAGTATTTTTCCTTCAGTACATATCAAAGCCTTCAGAAAACAAATGTTCTTTTGCAGAAGAAAATGAGGATTACATTTCATATTTTCTCACTAAGTGGCAAATTCACCATAAATATCTTCATCATTTTATATTACATCCATTTCTGACCAAGATCAATTTTTAAATAACCAACTATCCACTAAACTTTCACTGTATTAAACTTAACACTCAAATACAGTGCAATATTCCTCATTTTCTTCTACAAGAAACAGCAACAACATTTCACACCATAAGCCTTTGGGGTTATGCTAAATGAAATGACAGTTGAAATAATACAAGCAAACATTAAAGTGAAGAATCCTTAAGTCATGTCAAAGGTCTGGGTGAATAAGACTCAAAAACAATAATGGTCTTTAAATATCCACTTTAATTTAACCATTTTGAAATAAAAAATACAGTCACAAAAATTATGACAAATGTGTATCAAAAATACTTTCTATACAGCAAAAAATGGAGTAGGAAGAAATGCTCTGAAGCAATATTGATATGGAAAAGAGATAAAAGTCTAACCTTTCCTTTCCATACTAATATTTTATGTATATGTAGAGCAAATTTCCTAAAATTTTATGTGTTTAATTAAATGCTATCAGCTTTTTAAAAACTTCAATCAAATTGAGATGCAATTTCCAAAATTATAATAACTGATACAAGTTTCTCATTGTCAGTTGACTAAACTATTTCTTTAAATTATGTTGTACATGGCTTTGATGAGGAAGTCACATTAAACTAAAATGTTTAACAGTCTCATCATTTTTATGCATGGCCTTGAGGCAAATCTACTGTACTTTTACATAACAAATGTGAAAGTTACATCAAGTGTAAAAAAATATTAAATACTTTTAAAAATTAATAATTTACTCAATCCTACTTGGCTAAAGTTGTGCTTTGAGGAATATCAATTAACCTGAGAAGGACAGTCATCACCTTTTCCTATCCCTAGTAGAGAAAGTAAGTAGTTTCCATTTCAAATGGAAAGAGAACAATTTTAGAAAAAGGGCAAAAAGTAAATGCAAATCTATTATCACACAGTTACATATGCATAAGTTCACCCATCTTCAGAAAAGTAGTACCATAACATATGCACGAAACACTACTACTTTACTGAAAATAAACACTGAATAAAACATTTTCTGTGGTTAAAATTTTGATCTTGGTCAGAATAAGAATTACAAAATTTAATATTTTTAATCCTAATAACAGAAACAATTTCTACAGCTATAATTGTTTATATAAAAGCTCTCATTTTCATCTGCAAAAGGGCAGTGTAAATCAAAGATGATCAAAGTCGATATTAGTAAACATTACAGTTCTCGTCAAATAGAATACATTTTACATAAAAAATAAATACAATCTAATCTTCTTAGAATTAATATCATTTAAATTACCATTCTCACACAGATCAGTAAATAGTACTCAATAAGCAACCAAGTTTAGTATGTTAAGTCCACCAAGGCAACTCAAACCTTAGAAGAAAAAAAAAGTTGATAGTTATAGCAAGAAATAATGGAACTATCAGTGTTTCAGAAATATGTAAAGCTGTGCTTCAGTAGTACCAAAATAATAAAAACAAGGTAGTTATTTTGTGTTTTTCATGTTTTATAGAAGAAGGAACTGAAACCTATATACTCTGTCAAGTTTTAATTTGTAGTTTGTGTTCCATAATTATTTGTCAAATGATTTTTACTTTTTCTGTGTTTATCCAAAATTAATGACAAATAACTGTATCATTGTATAACTGCAATAAATCTTTTAAAAAATTATTATTTTTGGTTTCCAGGTCCAGATTTGTAGCAATAGCCACAGCCAATCCCTGAAGCCAAGCATACCAATTTAATTGATACAATTTTAAGCAAGTAATAGTGATGGGAGATTGGATTATTTAAAGAATAATTGAGATATGTTTATCTGACTATAATAATCACTTCATTCATTAGTGAGTACCAGTTACCATGTCAGGCATTCAAGAGATATGTTTGGTGTTTTAAGCTGTTAATAAAAGTACAAGACTACAACCAAAACAGTTAACGTACAACTGAAACCAGTCTGCTCTGCCAATGTTCCATCCAATGAACTCTCCAACTAGTACCTGTAATGACGGTCCACTGGTTGACGAGATTTCCACTACAAGCAAATTCTTGGCCAATGGTTGTAACAGTAAATATTGCTGCAATCCATGGCCATTCACCCCTTCCCGTTCGCTGCCCATTTAGTACAAGTTCATTTGGGACAACAGGTTGTCCACATATTTCAATTGCTGCAAAAGCAAATAAAAATGAATTAAATAATTACAAGCATGAATTTTAAAACAAGGATACCAGTTACAGTAAAAACAGAATGCCTATCATTCTAAGTATTGATCATATAAGCTAATCACCAAATTTAATTTAAAAAATTTTCATACTAAACCATCTGCAAATCTTTAAAAAAAAGTTTTTAAACTACATAAAATTAAGAAAGGTGTAAACCTAAGTAGGGAAAGGGTTCAGAATCCTGTACCTGCTGGAAAGAGTGATGAGGTGATGCACTACAGAAGTAAGGGAATTGGGGTACAAAACTTTGGTCAGATCATGGCTGGAATATGGTGGTGTAGTATGGGACCCACATTTTGGGTATCAAATATAGGAATTGGAGGGGGTGCAGAGAAGGGCTGTCAGATTTGTCTTTGGAAATTACCGCAAAACACAATCAGTAACTAATATGATAAAGGAGCTGGAGTGGGATTCATTGGAGGATAGAAGGAGGGTGAAGAGAATCATGGGAGTATACAAGGCCTAGATTGATGACGAAGCATGGAAAGATATTGGTGTGAAAATTAAGAGAGGTATATGGAAGGGTAAACACTATTTCAGGGATAAGAGTGTGGGAAAATTTTCTTTCATAGGAAAGGGTGTAAGAGATTGGAATCAGTTGCCAAGAGAATTGATGAATAATTGACCAAAAACATTTTAAAGTAAAAATTAGTCAAGGGCAAAAGTAGATTGGAAGAGGAAAGGAGAAAGGTGGGTGTGTAGGGAGATTGGCACCAGAGCATGAGCTCCATTGCAATTTTATCAATTATTACTATTATTATTATTATTATAACCTACAGCAGTGTGCTTGTTTCTTCTGGTATGCTTTTTACCATGTTACTGATTAGTTTTCTTCACTGTGGTGACAGCACTATTTACTGAAAAACACATTCTGTATAACAGAAAAGGTGGCTGAAACATTTTTAACATAATCACCAGTGGCACATCTTCATGAAAACGTGTGAACCAGAGATTCATTTTGACTGTCTTCCATAAAATTTTTAGAGTTTTAACCACGATGATTCATTCAGAATGATTCAACAAATTAATTTATCTTCAAGAATAAGTGTCAACATTAAATTTGCTTTAAACTGAATTATTTTCAATATTTCTGTGTCATTTTTACTCAAACTGTTTATGTTAGTAAAACAATGAGTTGCGACAGGATTTTGTAATTATAGTGAGCAATAAAGACGATATGAAGCAGGGACGTATTCTCCTAAGGGCGTAGGGGGTGATCACCAGGGGTGTAAGCTACCAGAGGGGTATCCAGAGGATCGTCCCTCGTGTTCTGGTGTGGACATCCGATCGTCTCCGAAGGATTAACCTCTAATGGATAAATTTTTTTTAGTATAATATATTCACGGAAATCAATTTATTATTTGTTTCAATTTAAGTACAACGTAGGTTCTGTGTAGTAATTAATCACAGTCCTCTCATTGGCATTGTAACATATGTGGGGAGTGGAAGGGGAAAAAACCGTGCGCGAGTGTGTCATTTTCATTCGCTTACTTCAATTGTTTGTCATGAGTGTCGTTGCCAAGAAGAAATGTCCTAGTGGTCATGCGTATCGAAAAGAAGCTGAACGAAGGCTGAAAAATGTAAATGAAGTTATACAGCAAACCCACAAAATAAATAAGTTTTTCATTAAAAGAAATGAAGATTCGGTTACGTCCAGCTCATTCTCCAATGTCAAAAACAATAATCTAAATTCCTTACAGGAAAAGCATATACAGCACATTGCAATAATTACTTATTTATAGATTTTTTGTTTGATATATATATACCCTACAATTCTTCTAAAAGTATGCCAATAAGTCTTGAGATTGTTTTGTGTCAAAAATTTTTGAGATCTTGTTCTGAGTCAAGTCTATACAGTGTACAATCACGTCACTTTCTGAAACAGCACATTTTCTCTTGGTGTTATAGATTGTTGATCTAGAATAAAATAAATTCTAGCCACTGGGCCATTATGCATCTCATAATTTTAACTGAACTCAAAGATGTAACATGTGCGATTTATTCTAAGGCTTACTAAACCTAAAACTGATCTAGGAAAATAACGGTTTTTGTACAATCTATAAGAATTATAAAGCACAGGTACAAGTTTTTGTGTCTAATTAGCTAAAACATGGCATGCATAATGACAAAGTCACTAGATTTTGTTTCAGTTTTAAATGGGCGGTCCAAATTAGAATGAAAAACCACGCTGTTTCAGAAAGTTACACACTTTAAAGTACAGACTTGGCTCAGAACAAGACCTCAAAATTTTTTGAAACTGAACAATGATGAGACATTGCCCAATTTTTTATGAGAATTGTTTCTTGTGGGTTTTTTCTTTTTATGCTGGTCACTTATTCTGAGTCATCGCTCATACTTGTATGTAACAGTTCAATTGGAAAATCCATGCTTAAGGACATTTCAAAAACAAATTGTCCTGTACTAACATTGCCCTCACTCTTTGCTGACAATGAGTGTGCGAGTGAAGCTGGCTGCTGTATATTTAACTGTGATTATAAGCAATTTCCGAGTAACGTCTAAACTAATCATAGGAACCAAATAAATTTAAGGTGTTAGTTAAGCTTGCTGATCTCTGTCGATAACAGAAGTTGAGTCATGTAATGTCATTCAGAGTAAAGCAGTTAATGTCCAAATACAAGCAATTAATATTAGCAAAGAGAGAAGCAAAGGATGGGTTTATGAAGAATATTATTGGTGCAGGTGGATCACTGAATGATACATCAAGAAATTTCTATGGCTATATTAGAAAACTGAGGGGAAGGGAAGGTATTCAGACAATTGTTGATAAGAATGGAGTTGAACTCACTGAGGATTTTAAATTGCAGAAATATTGAGTGACTGGTTTAGTGAGACCACTAGGGACAATCATCTAATAATGGGAGGGAATAAGGCAGAAGGAATGAATCTCCTAAAAAGTATAAGTGAGGGAAATACAAAATTTGAAATATATTCTCAGGAAATTATGAAGGAACTCAAAGCTAAAAGAACATCAAGGGACTGGTGTAGATAAAATTAGTACAGATCTAATAAAGATTGTGGGATTTGATATTGTACCTTACCTTGAAATTTGATTTAAAATGAGCTTGGAGTCTTGCTGCATACCAGAGGATTGGAAAAGAGATAGTAGTACCGGTTCATAAAGGAAGGGTTACAAATAGGGTTGAAAATTATAGACCGATTAGTTTGACATTGGTGGAATACATATTTACATGCTTCTGTGCATTCTGTACATTATTTTAACAGTAACAAATAATATGAATGAAAAATTTCGTTGGCTTGGCTCGAAACCCACCCTCCACATTTCCTTCCTCCTCTACCCACCGCTTAGCCCAGCATAGCTTTCCACCCAACCTCTCCCCCGTCCCCCTCCCTTTTAGACAGAGCCACGCAATTTATGGACGCTTCCTAATGTATAGAAATGTAGAGCAGAACATCAGGAGAATCTTATTATTATTTTCATACTTTTAAATTAAATGTGACTGGGTTAACTTATTATCTGACAATTAATTACTCACTAAAATAACATCATACTGATACTGTAATATGAGGGTGAGGAGGAACTTATCTTTATGGGGCAGGATTTGTACATACGTACATTTGTTTTTAATTTTGTTTGCAGGCACGATGTACTACTGAAACCATTGATGATGTCTCACCAGAGCCTGTACTACATATTAAGAAAGACAGTGATTCTCACCATACTCAAGCTACTAATGATTCTATCTGTTACTACAGATGATTCAATTGGTTCCCTGCCTGAATATAGCATGAATTTAATTCATTCCCCTTCAACCAGTAATCCATCGAGAGTGACACAGCAATTTCATATTGACAGTTTGGTAATAAATACTGCAGCTCCCTCATTATTAGTTGAAACTGATCCCGCATTATCGACTGTAAATGATGAACGATGAGATTATTTTTCAAGGATTTGATCAAAATATTTCAAGTGAAGATTTTTCTAAATCTAAGCGTTTCGTCGATGGTGGTGGCAGGTGATATTACCAAAAGATTTGTTTAAAGGGCGTCTGCTAAACGGAGAAAAAGTGTCTTGAAATTATTGGATCAGTTTTTTGTGTTCCCTATCATTTATTTGACAGTGGGAAAGGTCCATTATCTTACCTTGAAGGATTCAGTGGTTGGAAACATGCTTAGGATAGAGTAAGGACACACAAAAATAGCTTAGCACATAAAAACTGTTTGTTGGTGATAAAACAGTGAGGTATGGCCGGGGCAAGAGTTGACTGAAAATTAGTTGAAGAGATGGTAGATGAAAAAACATTTTGGAGATGTGTCTTACAGAGAATTGTTGTGGCTGTAAAAGCATTGGCTATTCAGGGATTATCTTTCCGGGGAGGGTCAGACAAATTTGGATCAAGTCACAACGGAAACTTTATGATGATATTAGAAGCAAATGCTGAATTCGATCCTTTTTTGGCAAAACACATACAAACAATTGGTAATTCTGTTAAAGGTCATGTCTTATTTGTCATTTGGAACTTATGAGAAAGTCATAAAAATTATGGTTGATAAAGTAACCCACTCTATTATAAAAAACATCCAAAAAGCAATATATTTTTCCTTAGTGTTGACTCTACCCCAGATATCACTCATGTGAACCAACTTTCTTTAATTATCAGATTCGTCGAAGAAATCAGACAACCCGTTGAACGGTTTTTATGTTTCCTTCCTAACACTGGTCACAAATCAGAAGACATATTAATGGAAGTCCTCGAGGCTTTTGAGACTTTTAATTTCAGCAATAATAATTGCAGAGGTCAATCTTACGATAATGCTGGCAATATGTCTGGATACTACAAGGGTCTACAGGCAACAATTAAGGAAATTTGCCCTTATGCAATATATGTACCATGTTCTGCGCGTTCTTTAAATTTGATAGGGTCATCAGTTGCTCATATTGCCAATGGGCTATTCAGTTTTTTGGGTTGTTGCAAAACTTATATATTTTCTTCACCGTATCAACACAACGGTCAAAACTGTTACAAGAATTCCTGACTGAGCCTGAGAATGTTTCTCTAAAAAGTGTATCAAATTCTCGATGGTCATCTAGAGATGATGCCTGTACTAGTCTTAATGACTGGAATCAGATTATAGCAGGTCTTCAAAAGATAAAAAATGATTAGTCACAAAAACCTTTGGTCCACAGTGAGGCGACTGGACTGCTGTCGGAATTATCTACTTAAGAGACTGCCATAATGTCTGAATTGTGGGACTCCATATTGAAACAATTTCATTTAGTCTCAAATGCTCAGCAAGGAGTAGATATTGACCTTGAAGTTGTTACAGGTCTTTACGATTCAATTTTATTTATTGGAAAAAAAAGAGATTCTTTCAAAATATATGAACAGGCCGGCAAAAGGAAACCTCAGGTAAATGAATTTAAAAGATTCCAAAAACGCTCTATCAAAAGTAAACATAGTTGTGATGAATCTGGCGAGGGAGAAGTGCTACTGCAAGCAAGTAACCATTTTAGGATGCATGCTTTACTTCCAATTTGTGACCAGCGTTTAAGTGAACTTAATACAGGGCGTATACTGGCGATGAGGCATAGAAAGATATTGCAGTAGGAATTAAAAGTAGTTCATGGAAGGGAAAAGATGACCATGACCATAAGCTGGCACTCGATTTCAGACACAAGGGTGTGGGAAGATTTTCTTTTTTTAGGTAAGGGCGTCAGGGATTGGAATGAGTTACCAAGGGGAATGATGAATAACTTACCAAAAACATTTAAGAATTTAAAGTTAAAATTTGTAGAGGACAAATGTATGTGGGTGCAGGATAGGGGGAAGTTGGGTGTGTAGGGAAACTGCCACCGGAGCGTGTGCTCCATTGCAATGAAATTAATTTTTTTTAAATTTACTGATAGTGTGTAATTCCTAAAACATAAATGCAATATTAAGAATGTACCTTTAGCCAAATAAAGGAATGTTTTAATACCAATTTGAGCTATGCTCCATGACTACATGAGAAAGAAAACAGAGCAGGTGGGTGTGGTGGAGGCTGAGAGATATTAAGAAAGAGACACCTGAGGGTTTAAAACGTTCTATTAGAGAATTCTCTTATAGTGACTTTCCTATGTAAAATATAAAAGGGAATTGTAACTCAAACAAAACTGGTATCATCCTTTAGGTGTTGAGATATTTACAGATAGAGAAATATGAACATAAAAATAGCATGTAAAATAAAATTAAGATAAGCTGCATGTCTTATTAGGTAGTTTTAACGAGCATTCATTTGTTCTTGAATTTTGGTATATGAAACTAGTAATAGTACACATTCCAAATTATTCAGCATAAATTTAATTGCCAGCTCATTTTTACAAAAAATATATTTCATAACACCACAAAGAAATACCAAAAACCAGCCTATTATTTAGTAAAAAAAGAAATTTCTTCCTTTTGGTTAAATATCATGCTCAAGATTACTGTATCATTAGCTTTAAATTATTGAAATGAATCCAAAAAAGTTAGAAAGGGGGTAAAATTTGTAGTAGCAAATAAATTCATACAGAGATAAACGAGAGAAGATAGTAAATATAAGTAGGTTTACAGTTTATAAAATTTATGGCACCATCCTAGTGCCAAAATACTAAAGAAGATAAGAGAAGTAATCCTTTCACTTACCAAGGGTTGAAATGACAAAGAAAAGAAACAAAATATCTTGGGAAACCTTCTACCATGTGATTGAATGATGAAACTATTAGTGTATAGCAGGTGTGTATCTATAGGTGGGAGCACCATGAATGATCTAAGAACAGCTCTTATCTGGACAAACATACAAGTATCAGCATCATTTCAAATTATTATATGAATACCCAAAATGCTGTGTGTTAGGGTATTGTTTATTCTGTGCCATTGAAACACTCTTGCATCAAATTTTTGTAAGTAATTAAGTTCCTTACTCTATCCAATTTTATGTATCCCTTTATCATAAATTTATGTTATAACTACCTTTTTACCTAAAATGTTCAATTAATATTTTAGTAAGGAAGGGTAGAGAATGTAAACCCATGACTAAACAAAGATGGAGGCAGGAGGGCCATGAAAAATACATAAACACGAACACATATTGGAACACATTGGGCAGGTGGTAAGTGTAAGTTTCAAAATCCTTCATTTATTGGAAAGAATGAGCATTGTATGTACCAGAGAAGAGAGTGAACTGGGTACAAAACTTTGGCCAGAGCATTGCTTGAATATGACAGTATAGTATAACACCCACATTTATACAGTATTTGAAGGGTGTGCGAAGAAGGGCTGATAGATTTGGCTCTGGAAATTACGAGGGTGGTTTGAAAAGTTCTCGGAATCACCGCTAGATGTCAGTGCTAGAGCAACGAGGTTCCCGCGCAATAATCACACATCCTTTGTGAGTGAACACGTGTTGCGTCAGTGCTCTAGCTGCACGAGTGTGATAGTGACGACTCTTTGTTGTTGTTCCCGCGTAGTGATTTGTGACAATGGAAAAAACTGAGATTCGAGCAGTGATTAAATACGTTGTAAAGAAAGGTATGAAAGCAAAGGAAATTCATGCCGATTTTCAGAACACACTAGGGGACTCTGCTCCTTCATTTTCAACTGTTGCCAAGTGGACCAGCGAGTTTAAATTTGGTCGGGGGAGCTTGGATGATGATCCACGTAGTGGACGGCCAAAAGTTCTACGACCCCAGAATTTATTGCAAAAGTGCATAAAATGGTCATGGAGGATCGTCGACTGAAAGTGTGGGAGATTGCTGAAGCTGCAGGGATGTCTTTTGAACGGGTATATTATATTTTAACAGAGGAATTGGGTATGAAAAAATTATCCGCAAGATGGGTGCCGCGGCTCTTGACACTGGACGATAAACGCACCAGGTTGGAAACGTCCGAACAAAGTCTGGTCCGTTTTCAGAGCAACCAACGAGATTTTTTGCTCCGGTTTGTGACTAAAGATGAAACTTGGGTCCACTACTATACCCCAGAGACAAAACAGCAGTCAAAGCAGTGGAAACATGCTGAATCACCACCACCAAAGAAAGCAAAGGCAGTGCGTTCGGCCGGAAAGGTCATGGCCTCAGTTTTCTGGGATGCAAAAGGCATTCTGCTGATAGATTATCTTCCTACTGGCCAAAAATCACGGGGCAATACTATGCAAACCTCCTAGACCAATTACAGGAAAAGATACGCGAAACAAGGCCTGGTTTGGCAAGGAAAACGTCATCTTCATCAGGACAACGCTCCGCCGCACAAAAGTGTTATTGCCATGTCAAAACTTCATGAACTGAGGTACGAATTGTTGCCACATCCACCTTATTCACCTGATTGGCACCATCAGACTTTCATCTATTCCCCAAGCTGAAAAATTTCCTCGGTGGATGGAGATTTTCTACAAGGGAAGAACTGACAGCCGAATTGGAGAGGTATTTTGCAGGCCTGGAGGAATCTCATTTTCAAGATGGGATCAATGCATTGGAACATCGCTGGACCAAATGCATTAGTCTACAGGGAGACTATGTTGAAAAATAAAAGCAGTTCCACCGAGGTAAGATACTTAATTCTAATACATTCCGAGAACTTTTCAAACCACCCTCGTACTGCAGAACTCAATTGGTAATTGATATGATAAAGTAGCTGTAATGGGGTTTATTGGAAGACAGGTGGTGGATGAAGAGAGTAGTGGAAGCATACAATGTGTAGTTGGTAATGGGGCTTGGAGGAATATTGGTCATTAATTAGTAGAAGTGCATAGTAGGGAATAGATGACCATGGACACAAGCTGGCTCTCAATTTCTTCCATAAGGGAGAGGTAAAATTTTCTTTGTGGATAAGCATGTCAGGGATTAGAATAAATTACCAAGTGGAAGTGATAATTTACCAAAAACACTAAAATAATGTAAAACCAAACTTTGTAGAGGTCAAGAAAGGGGGAAAATATGTGTGTAGGTAAATTGCTCGTGGATCATGTATTCTATAACAAATAAATTAAGTCATGATTAGAGGAAGTTGTTTGACAAAGGGATCAGGTGTATGTATATATATTAAATAATCTTTAATCATGATTAGGGAACATATGGCAAGGGAATTGGATGAAAGTACAGCGAGCCTCACCACATGAATCATGAGCCACGTGGCGATACTCAATACCTTTGTCACATTTCCATTCTAATCATGATTGAGCTTTATACAAATATAACGTAAAATGTCTTCATTGCGTACCTCATGCCTTAATCTGTGGTATGTCACTGGTTTTCTTTCCCTATGCTTCTTTATTTCCATTGCCTGACAGCATTTTCATAGACACTATTAAGAAATACTTTATGATAAAAAGAGATCTCACCTGTAGCTCCAAAGCCTTCATGACCTCGTGGAGGTGTAGCAATGGTAGTTGCTTTCGTAAGAGGGGTTGCTGTGGTTGGTTGTCCAAAGTGCAGGAATGGATTATTTGGATTTATATAGTCAAAAGACTCATCCTTATTGTTAGAAGCTGAAGGTACAGAGATTGGTGGAATACCACTGCCTGGTATGGGTGGCGGTTTGCTTTCATTTGGAAGATCAGAATTTGATGTGTCTGGTATTGATGGTCTTGGCTGATCTTCAGGTCTTCCCATTGGATATTGCTCAGGTTTACCCATGCCTGAGAGTGGAGTTACCATTGGGAACAAAGAATGTTCTAGCCTTATCGTTGTTAACACATTTGCTTGGACTGTAAAATGAAGAAAAAGAAAATTAAAAATCAGAAAATTTCTGGCAAATAATATTGGACTGATCAATGATAAACATTTTATTTCCATAAAATGAGCTTAAATGAGGTGATTCCATCCAAGCTTTACCAAAGCAATTATCCATTTCTACAAAAGTGATGAAAGATGGAATATATAAATATGTTCTACAAAAGTTTATTTCAGTACAATAATAATAATTTCTTTCTGTATCAAAATTACTCTGCTGATATGCTTAATTTTATTTCTGCCCTATCCAAAACTATAATGTCAGTTCAGAAAAAACAACTGACAGAAATAATAACTTAAAATTTTGTTTTGTTTGGTTTATCAGTCTAACACTATTTTTAGGTTCCTAACACAATCTGATTTTATTTCTAATTTGACCATGGCTTAAAGTCATTTTTCAATTGTTTTTCTTTGAAAATGAGTCTGCATTTAAACAATAATAATAAGTTTGTTAAAAATGTCAAACACAAACTCTCTTGAAATTATGGTAACATCTTAGTAAACAGAAGTTATGACAGTTACATTTCACAGTTTGTACTTTTTCATTATTCAATTCATAACACCTAGTGGATGATCAATGCTGTAGTTAATTAATAACATTTTAAAGAGTCCTCTAATAATTGTTTGAATTTCTTACGGAAAGTAGATTCTGTAGTGTACTTAATTGAAGCATACTAAGAGCAAAACCAAATTTTTTTCTTGTTGACAAGTCAGATGTCACTAAGGATGCCCAAAATATTCAAATATCTGCAAATAAATTGTTGTGTCATGTTATTATGTTAGTGACATTTATTTCCACAACAAAATGTGTATATATCTCAGCTTCTACCGAGCCAGTTGCAGAAACAGCTTGAGAATAATAAAGAATCGGTACGTCCAGTTGGCGGTAGAATTTGTATAATACATCGTGAATTTATAGTAAGCAATATATTTCAATGAGATATACTAAACCATTATATGAAATATAAATTTTACTTATGGAATTTTTCCAATTTTAAAAAGGTATTCAGTACTGTATTTCAAAATTTTAATAAAATCATTAACTGCCAGTATCACATATTCCTAAATTCAATACATGTATTAAATGTTATTAGTAATAATTATAGTCTTCAACTTATCCCCAAAAAATGATTGTCATGGCATACCAAGAAAAGTATCCCAATAGAGCAAAAATAGTTGTTGACAACCAACCAATAGAACAAATCTCCACCTTCCTATCTCTTTATGATTTTCCTTAAATAAAGATACTGAAGAAGTAATTTCACTGATCTCTCTGTATGTGAGTAACAAGTCAATGAACATTAAAAGGTAAAACCCAAGAAGATTTTAAATTTAAATTTTAATAGATTAGTGGTACCAACTTTGATGTACAGAAAAGAAACATAGGTAAATACAGTTAAAACAAATCCGTCATGATGTTCCTTACAAGGGACACCTTTGACCTCAAGCGCTCGGAATCATACAAAAACATGCTTAGAATAACAAGCAATCATAAAACAAAATGGTGGTGTGTGTGTCATTTCCATGCAAAATGTTGCATTCTACATCAAGTAACATACTGACTTTGTAATACTACAATGTGCCAAACCACAAGTGAAGATACATGATCATTATTTCATTATGAAACTTCACTCTGTGATTTACAAAAATTTGTTGCACCTACATATAAACCTATCTTGCAATATGCTTGGTGAAAGCCAGGTTATGACATTGACATACCAACATCATCATTTGAAAACGTAATTAGTTTGGCTTTTGATATTGGACAGCACGAATGCGAAAGTGATTTGGAATGTTATTACATGACTTTGATGAGGTGTGCATATTTTTCTCTTACAATTCTTTTTAACCATTTCATCGAAATACCGCATTTGCATTTTGAGGACTAATATAAGCACTATCAGGTGTATGGTACTGCTGTATATGCGTGTTTTACACTATATTAAGTACTTTAAGAAGAGAGTTTTTGGCACTGTTGACTGAAAATGTAATGATACACTGACATTATTGAATTATGTATAATTTCCTTCATGTGGTTTTGATATATTGTTACTTTGTTTCTCTCTATTAAAATGTTACTTGAGGCCAAATGCAACGTTTTGCATGGAAATGACACACACCACTGTTTTGAATATAATCGTGTGTTATTCTAAGCATGTTTTCATGCAGGTTTGAGCATTTGAGGTTAAAGGTGTTCCTTGTTAGATCTGTAAAATCATATTCTTAAAAGATAGAAGCAATGAGCAAATTAGTCAACAACTGAGTGTTTCTTCTATCAACAGCAGAATTTCAAAGTGAAGTTAATTGGAAGTACCATGTTCTCAAGTTGGATAGTGACAAATTTCCAAAGCTTGCCATGTAGTGTTATTCTACTGGAAGAAGAGATATTGTTATACTCGTGAGGAAATGGTCTGAAAGTTAAGGTCAGAACAGGTTTGTCGGCTATTCGTGAAGATGAAGTAAGTAAGCAAGCAAGTAAATACATAAAATGTTTATCACTTAATTTTTTAAAAAAAGAATTATGAACACTGAAATCATTGCCTTTCATTGCACCATCAATGAACATGTACTCGGCATTTTATCTTTTGAAGAAATAATGCCAGTGTTTTCAGATTCCATAAATCCAACAAAACAGAGCTTAAATGTGATGCAGCATGAATGCACGTACACTTATCATTAATACCATATGAACTTATGTACTGAAATGAATGTCAAATAAAATTTATTGTGATTTATATAAGACAAGAGTCTATGAAATGTATTAAGTTAAAAAGGGGAAAATCAATGGTGTAAAATTGAAACTTTCTAAAATCTATAAAATATGTTTTTTAACTTATTATTCTTACAAACATAACTTCAGCTGGTAGATTAAATAAGTTCAAAAATAGTATAATTTATATTTCTTCATAGCTGTCTGCTAGGGCAAATTAAGAAAGTAAAAATCAGAGCAATAACTAACCTGGTGGTCCCTGACAGACCATAATATTATTCACAATAATAGACTTTATCCTTGGCAGAGGATATGGTACTGGAAATATTATTTTATAATCAACAAAATTGAGACTGCCTGCTCTCATCTGCCGAAGAACTGCTTCTTTCCCATTCAATAAAGTAAGCCGTCCAGAAAATTTCTGAAAATTGAATACCAATAAACCTAAATAAAATGTACATTTTTTACATGTACATGGTATCATTAAAAATATAAAACGTTTTCATCAGCATTTGTCTATTCTTCTTAGTAAAATGCAGTTTTTGTTAACAAAAATGGTTTACTTTATCAGTATCATGCGCAAGAAATTCATCAAATTATCAACATGTTTCTGCAATAAAGTGCCATAATAACCACAGATTGCACCATTTAGGCAAGACAAAAATTTTCCATTTCCTCTTCCAAACTACTTTTCCCCTCTACTAATTTTTACTTTAAATTCTTTCAGTGTTTCTGGTATTATTTATCACTTCTCTTGGTAATTTATTCGACTCCCTAACAACCCTTACAAGGTAAGAAAATTTCTGCAAACCCTTATGCCTGAAACCATGTGCCAGCTTGTGGTCATCGTCAACCTTACCCTTCCAAGCACCTCTCTTAATTTTACCACCAATATCTTTCCATGCTTCATCACCAGTATAGGCTTTGTACACTCCCATGATTCTCTTCACCCTTCTTCTATCCTCCAATGAATGCTTTATCATATTAGTTTCTAAATGTTTTGTGGTAATTTCCAAAGACAAATCTGGCAGTCCTCATCTGCACCCCCTCCAACTCCTGTATTTTATACCCAAAATGTGGGTCCCAAACTACACCACTATATTTTAGCCATGGTCTGACCAAAGTTTTGTGCCCCAATTCCCTTACCTCTCTAGCGTATCCCCTCATCACTCTTTCCAACAGGTGGAGCATTTTGAACCCTTTCCCTATCACCTGTCTAATGTGTCCTGCCCAGTTAAGTCTGCTATCAAATGTTATGCCAAGGTATTTACATTTCAAGTCTTCAATAAGCAGCTCCTTCCCCACTTTATAATCATAATCAACCTTTAGCTTCTTATCTGTTTACCTAATAAGGTGGCTCTTCTTTGCATTTACCTTCATCCCATGTTGACTCACTCAGCTAGTTATCATATCGAGATCACCGTACAGCTTTTTACTGTATTCTATTGTTTTGATCCTTTTATGTAACATTATGCTATCTGCAAACAATCTAAATTCTGAGGTCAAACCATTAACACAATTATTCATTAGAATAACGAATCACAATGGTCTCAATACACTACCCTGTGGGACTCCCATGTTCACTCCTACTTCTTTGATACTGCATTTGCTACCCTAACTTTTTGCTTTCTCTCTTTTAGGAATTCTTCTACCTAAAAAATCACCTTTTTATCAACTCTAATAGGTTTTGCCTTATTTAGCACCATTTTATGGCTCACTCTGTCAGAGGCCTTTGAAAAATCTAATGCTACACTATCTGCTTGACCTCCCCTGTCCATTTCATCAGAAATATCTTGCATATAGCCTATTAACTGAGATTCACATGAATATACTTGTATAAAGCCATGTTGCCAACTTGATAACCACTTACATTCCTCACAGACATTTCTGAAATGGTTGCAAATTAATCACTCCATTAATTTACCTGCCACTGATGTCAAACTGACTAGCCTATAGTTTTTGACCCTGTTTGTCACCCTTCCTATATGGTCTGGTACTAGTATCACACTTTTCCAGTTATCTGGTAAACAACAAGTATCCAGACTCAATTTAAATAATGTTTCAAGGTTAGGTGTAATGTCCCATCCTACTAACTTTAAGACATCTGTAGTAATATTATCAACATCGGTCCCTTTACGCTTTTTAGATTCTTCAGTTCCTTCATTATATATTTATTTTTAATTTAAAATTTTTCAATTGGCTCACCTCCAACTGTGCGGATAGGCTAGTTTTCTTATCTAACCCAGGAATTATTGTCCCTAATAATCTCACTGAACCAGTTACTTAATAACTCTGCCTTTTTCAAATCCTCAGTTACTTCTTCTTCATCGTATCTGTAATTGTTTCAGTATCCTCTCTTTCCCTCAGTTTCCTGATATAGCTTTAGAAATTTCTAGATGCATCAGTTAGAGGTCCGCCCGCACCAATAATATTCTTCATAAACTAATTCTTTGACATTTTTAATTCCTTGGTAAGTTGTATCAAGACTTACCTACTGCCCTGCTGTTTCTTAACTCTTTTATGTTCTCGTCTCACCTATCTCTTTAACCTCCTCACGTCCCTGTACTTCTCTTTATTCTCTATTTTTGAATAAACATTTCTTCACCCTTATTTATTATTTCCTGGAACTCTTCCCACTTTGTCTTCACTGAACTTGTGCCACTCTTCCATTTAATGAAATTAATCGTGAAGTATCTTTTCAGTTCTACGATTTAAACCTTTTTATAATTTTATCTATTTCTCCCTTCAATTCTGGCCACTAAAAAACTCAGCTGAAATTTCTGTTGCCAGGAATAGTGTATAGAAATAAATGTATGAAGGAGGTACTTGACAACATACCAAATGTTCCAAAACCAATTTTGATATGTGCACATTTAACAGAAAAACACTGCTAAAGATAAGTGAAAAAAGGCTTTCTGAGTATACCAGACGTATAAAATGTTGGCCTCTCACTGAGCTAGCACGTCAATATAATGCGATGTTTCAAAGTCCGAGAGTGACTTCGAAATACCACATCAAATCAATGCAATCCCCTGGTGGGAAGCCCTAGAACTTTTTATACTGCTGAAGATGTTTCTTAGAATAAAATGCATTTGGTAAATAAATAGACCAAATAAAAATTTCACTGGCTGTCATCATTTACTATGTCATTTACCTTATACTTAGGGTATTAGGGATAAAAATAATTCACTTTCTTGCTTGAAGGTTTTTTTCCCGTAGTGACTGAATAGGTCAGAAAGATTTTTCAAACACTGGCTATATGATAATGTTGTATTTAATGAGAAAATAAATTAATGTTGGCAATAAAAAAACAGCTTTTGTGTGAATAAAAAATATATGGTTCAGAGAGTACTCTTCAATACTTCTGATCTATGATAATCTTTCTTGGAAAAGATTATGAAGTGGGTTATGGTCCCTGATTGTCTGGCTGAAGAGTGATGTAATGATATACCACCACCTGCAACTTTGTCTGTTCACTTACTATGCCTACTGAAAGTTTTATATTAATTCCCTGAGGTATCTATTTCACTAAAAGTCTGTCTTAATAATTTCATTTCAGATACTGTGACTATTTTATTACCTGTTATTGTGTTTACAATTCTGCGCACTGTCATCTCTGCAATTAGACTTCTCTTTTTATTAAATGTTTATGAAGTATTAATACAAAGTTTTGGAAAATTAGTTTCTATGCTTTGTTTTTTACTTTTATGTTAAAACCTGATGTTTTTATGACAAGAATAATACCTTTAAATAATTTATTATATAGTTTTATGGTTTCTTCATAAAAAAAATTGGTGATCTTCTTGCAATCAGGTAGACCATAGATCATAGTTTTCACCGCATTCGTAAAGACCATGGAGGTATATTCCTTTCTCCATGGTAAAGACAATATATATTAATTACGATATCATGTGATCTCTGCTTTACTGAGAAAAGTCTGTATGTCACAATGCAAGCATTTCAAGGTAACAGTTTTCAAATGAAGATGTTGGTGGATTAGTAGTGCTTGAATTCTGTGCCATTTCAGTTAATTTTGATCATCTTTATTTTGCTTTCTTTCTAGCTACTACCTTTCCATAATATTTTATTCTTTAAATTAATAGAATGGAATCTATAAATCATTTGAAAATGTTTATGCTGCAATGTAACCCTTGCATCCAAACATGCACAGAAGTAGCACGACAACAGAGAGAGTTTTTTTTTTTTCAATTTTAATACACTTTTAGATGATAAAAGAAGTTTATTGAAGAAAACTTAGAATGTTTTGAATATAATGAACTGACCGATGGTAGTACTGCTGTTAGGTAGAGTTCTGCGATGACTTTCAGCGGTAAACCTGAATTTACTGGCACTCTTGCAAGACCTGTCCATGTCCCACTTGTGTCTTGCTGATAGCGGAACAGTTCAGGACAAGGCGAGTTTGGAACATCTACCGCCCCTGCCACAATAAATGCTGTTGTCGCTAACCACAACCTGAAAGATCAAATATTAAAAAAAAACTTCACTATATAATTGTTTACTTCGATGTAAATGAGAAAACAATAAAAAAAATAAAGAAAAATGTGTGAAAAGTAGTATCGTGGAAAAAATAGTACCTAGTGTAAACAACAGCTTAAAAGACTATGCAACTTTTCACTGAGGGATGATGGCACATAAAAATAAAGTAGTGTTTAAATCAATTTTCAAAACTGAAAGGATCTCTTCAGTAGTGAAAATCTACAAAATTCTATAATTTCAAAAAATACAGTAATAAAATTAAAATCTATTGTACTACAGTTTCTTTCAGTTTTTCTTTTTTTGTTTCCAAGCAGCTGAAGGCTTAGAGGAAGGTGCCCAAAACCAGACACCCATTTTGTTTTTTTAATTCTAAAAATATAAATTAATAAAACATCTGTTTTTAAAGCATGAAATAATTACTTCAGAATGTTATCCTTCATCTAAATCCTGCTTTTAAAAAATATTATTCAAAATCATTAACAAATTTTTTTGGGGGGGAAACCTTGTTTTGTGATATGAAAAATAGTTGTTTAAACAGTATCCCTAATAAGAAATTAACGAAATAACACTATTCAAAATTATAAAATGGTATTGAATAACAGAAAACATATTTTAAAGTGAAATATAACAATTACAAGTTTTAGTTTTTTAATAGCATATATGTAGGGTATATATAGGACACAGAAAATACGTACAGGAATTAAATCGTACAGCGACAAAAATCGCAGATCTACATATCCTTTTCAACAGCAGCACAATCCACAAGGACGCACACTAAAAATATAATGCACATCATCAAATTTCCATTCTGAAACCTCAAAAAATTTCCAGTTGGAAAACGCGCACTAACCACCATTTTTGGAAGGGGACACTCCAGGGAAAATATTTAATTCCGATGTTCCAGAGGTCACGCTCTTCTCATCCTCAGTGTTTGATTCATTCACATTTTTCTAAAAAAATATGGCTTCTTTTCACAAGCTCTTTCTAGACTCTAGAGGCTCTATAGTTGACCCAAGCTCCTGACCGCGACTGCTTTTGCATCCTCCAACACGATTAGCTACCTTGACTTCTTATTTGCCCATACCCAGGAGAAGTTAAAAAAATACAGCAGAATGTAAAAAGTTTTTCCACTGCCAAAGCACGTAATGGCAATTTGATGAACAACCAATAAAGCAGGCGGTGCGAACATTCTGCAACAGAATGATAGAAGCCTGAATTACTGTTTACACTTGACCCAGCTAGAGTTCAGCAGAATGCAGAGGCAGGTGACCGGGGGTCCACTTTAAGGGGAGGGGTCACTCTATATTTTAAAAATTCGCAAATTTATTCATTTAAATGCAGCCTACAAGATTCTTTGTAATTTTCCGCCGGAGAGCATGTTAAATCTAGAAGAATTGAACAAACCCGGAAGTAATGCAGATTAGTTTAGGAAATACAAGAACAGTCGTCTTAACCGGAATCAAGTTAGGGTTTTGTGGAAAGTAAGAACGGGCTGTACCTACTGCTGCTGTTCGTTGATGTAGACACGTTCGGACAGCTGTTAACAGCCACGAAGTAATAAAAGAACGATTAACAACGTTGCCCTTGAACCTGTCTCCGGCTGTAGTAGGAAATCAACTTATTTGTATGTTTGTTCCGGATTCCAGAAGAACGAGGGAACAAAATTTCTCTGAAGAGAATTCAAGGTCAAGAGAAATTTCCAAGAGATGTCGCGTTCACTCGAGGCGGATTATAATATTCGATAGTTCAAGGACATGCTTAATGCACGCAATGACCTCTGTCTTTAGGCCACGACCCACAACGAAAGCAATAGCGCTTTTTGTGTTCTATTGTCTGCAAGCATCCGGAACATCTACAGAACAATCTTTCCTGCTATGTAAATCAGAGAAGCTAATTTGGTAGAAAATTTTGGCTTCATGTTGGAAACGTACCGTATAGCAGCAACTGAATATCGCTGTATTAGGGGCCTTACATGAAAAAAAAGGTCCCCACGTTGATGGTCTGATTTTTAATCTTGAAGTATAATAAAACTTGCTTTAATCGCCCCCGTGGTTCAAATTACTCGTTAAACTATGGATCTGAGGTTAGTTCGGGGTGCGCACTAAGAGTTCTCGGGACCTTATATTGCCTCTGGACAATTCAATATGTTCGTTTTTTCATAGATTCCTGTATAAGAATGACTGAGAAATTGAGATTCAACTTACAGCAAAATAATTACGCAACAAAACATTTTTATACAGTTCGACACCAAAAGATATGTTTCAGAACACTAGGTACATTAATTATAATAACTGAATTTCTACAGGAAACTATTTTACAGATAATTTTGACAAAAATTCTTCTATGAAGGAGAGAACAACGTAATTACAAATTACCAATCAGACTCAAAGTAGCCAAAGTATTACGTAGTGTCGTTTCTACGGACCATAACATTATCAAAACTAATCGGAGAAGGTTTTAAATGTCACTTATATACATTATTTCTAAAAGGTGATCTTTTGTGATGAGCCAATTATCAATCGCTAAATGAGTTATAATTTAAAGAATGAGGTCTCCACTTTGGGAATTAAGAAAGGAATTATCGAAATTCAACCGGTGAAGGGAGAAAGTATGAGACAGTTAGAGCCAAACCGCTAGGCTTCACGGCCGTCGAAAGGATTGATCGCTTACCACTAGATAGCAGCAGCACATATCACAGAGACATAGATGTATTCAGTCTGTGTTCTGTTCAGTTTGTTGTATTCCTGTTCGCTATTCGTCGTATTTCGTATGAGAATTTTCGCTCGGGTCATCTAATCCACACAAAATTCAATTTCTGTCTGTAATTATTTTATTCTGTAGAGCATTTCTGAATGCACTTGTCGGCTGCTAAATTTGTTCATTGTTTACATAATAGGCTCATTACGTCACATGAATTCTTGGTGAGCAACTTTATTTCACATCTTTCTTACGCCATAATTTTAATATACATTGATTTACAAATTACAAGTAGGGAAACATCTCTTTCACAGGTTAACATGGGAGTTTGTAGAAGGAACTATTTCGATTAGCAGTAAAAGCTATCAATTTACTGTAGCTAACATTTTACTTCTCATGTCGGGGCAAAGAATAAAGCAGTTCCGAAGAATTATAACCTTATGCAGAATTGTTCTTCCTTATGGTCCCTCAAAATTCTTGGCCTCCATACTTAGATCATTTTATATATATATATATATATATATATATATATATATATATATATATATATATATTTCTTTGAAGAACCGATCAAGCGTTTGTCACGACGTCAATCTGCCAAAATCAAAAGCGTCACAAACCAGAATAAATAGTTAAATATGTAAAATGTCAGTAAGTGCATCTGACTTGGCTAATTTTAAACGTAAGAGGAGATGTAAGACCAGAGTTTTTCTATCACAGATAGTTGGAATAGAAGCTTGCGGAAAATATTTTACGATCTTCAATTCAAGTATGTCCACAAATCTGAAGAAAATAGTTTAGATCTGGTAAAGTCTTTCCCTGACGACTTACGGCAGTGAGCCTGCATACCCAAAGAATTTAGAAAAATGAAACTTAAATGTCCAGAGAACTATGTGAAGGTCAGTGGTGAGTTTCATTATAAACCACAAGAAAAGAGTAGCCAGCATTATATCAGTTAAAAAAGTCAAAGACATATTTAAAAAAATTGCCACCTTAAAATGGCATGTTGCTCAAAGGAAGGATGGGCAAGTATGGTGCCGTCGTGGAATGAGAGAGATTTTCAGAGACAAATAGGAAGACCACATGAGACTAAGATATCCCTAGAGTCAGCTGCCAGAGACATGACCGGTGATAAGTCTGCTGAAGTGCTATGCGGGCTCATGACTAAGAAGCCACATTGTTATATGACTGATTTGATTCAAGACGATATTCTATATACATGGCATAGAAAGTACGATTACATTTCTATAACACTTTTTTTTTTTAGCATGTTCATCAATTTGTAAAGCAAATAATTGTTACACTTGAACTCCATGTGAGCTTGCGAAGAATTATCCTAGGAGATACCAGAAGTTTGTGGACAATGAAAATTATTGATAACTCCGTTTCTACAGGATTTGTTCTTTATAATGTTCTTTGTGAAAAAGTGTCTGAACTAAGCTTTTTATGAAGTTGTAGAGTGCGATTGCTCCGTTTTAAGTTGTTACCTAGTATATCCAAGAAAATGATGGAGGTGCCTTCATCGCGTGAATTCACTTCAGACATCATAGTTGTACAATTTTTTACTGAATTACTTAAGTCTTTTCTACCTGAAGCAATAATTGAACCACCTGTTCATTATATTTAGTTCGATTTGCAATTTATCCAAGTTTTTGTATTTTGATTGCCTTTTCTTTTTGTTCATGGGTTTACACTTATCGATGTCAAAGCCTTTAGAAGTGGGAATAAATTGAGGGAATGGAACGGGAAGGAATTCGACCATAGCCTTTGAAAGAACCATCGCCACATTCACCTAGAGTAGCGTTTCTCAAAGTGGGGTACGCTAACCTTCTAGGGATTCACCAGCAGGGGCGTAGCTACTATGGGGCTAGGCGGTGCAGTGCACCGGGGCCATCACGCTCAGGGGGCCCCCAAGCATACCGCAAGGGGCCCCTAAGCGCAGTTTAGAGGTCCCACGAGGGTCACCGTCGTCTAAGGGGCCCCTGAGAACACAGGAGCCCCTCACTAAGGGCCCTCGCTGCTCGGGGGCCCCAACCACTGCTCAGGGGCCCCTAAAGAACAATTCAAGGGCCCCCATCCTCAGTTCAGGGGGCCCCTACCAGCACACAAAGCAAAAAAAAGGTCGCCCATCTGGCCTGAGGGCCCAAAATAAATTTTTTGCACCGGGGCCCTTATTGGCCTAGCTACGCCACTGTTCACCAGTTGATTGTAGGGCGTTTGTGACAAGATTTACGTTATGGCGGCTGACTGGCTGTCTCAAGCGTGAATATGAGCAAAATGGTCATTAAATAGACTCAACCTGCTGTAAGAAATAAGCCCATCAATCATATTAATCAATAACATCTTGTTCTTTGTGGCTGTTTTACTTTTGTATAGGAGCACGTTGAGTTATAAACTTAAGAAACGCTGACGTAGAGTGATTGTGGGAAAGCATGGATAAGCGAAATGTGGATGACTAGACGGGGATTCGAACCTGCGTCCTACCGAATGCGAGTCCAGAGCATTACCACTCACACACCACGCTCGGTTAGGATATATTGAAAATGTGATGGTGTCATCTGCAAAGAGTGCTACATCAGAATAATGAGCGGAAGATAGTTATTCTTTGTATAGATACACAACTTTTCGACAGTTGCCTTTGAGGAATATGTCTATCTGCCATTATGAAAATAGGATATAAGAAAATTCAAATTCAGCCAACATTTTTGCAGTAATTCTATCCATTATTATTACTTGTTAGTGCAACAATAGCGAACATTTCCGTTCAGACGATCTTCAAGCAAGTTTCAACAAAAACTTCGTCAATCACATCAGTAACAGTATAACTAGTCATCTAAGTTCAGAAAATCTTCACGAGTTGCCGAAAGTAATCAGCTTTAGATTATCCCAATACGCAGCGACGTAACTCGAATTCCACTTTATTTTTTTAAATGAGATTCTTTCCGAAATTTTACGTTTAAAAATTAAACCTAAATATTTGGTGTAAAGCACATTATTATACACAACGATTTCTAGAATAGTCGGGTTATTTTATGTTGAAACAGGGTACCAAAGTAAACAAAAAAAAGTTAGAAGTTATGAAGTCTGCCAATGAAGAAAAACAACAATGAGCTTTCGGCGGCTAGCTCTGCCGCCGTGGTCCCTTTATATCAGGGGTGGGCAACCCAAATGAACTTGCGGGCCCACTTTGGAAATGCGTCATAACTCCGCGGGCCGCATATAAAATTATAACTTGTATATTATATTAGATGTTCCAAGATACACGCGCATTATGAGTTGGTAGAATATAACATAATAATCCCGCGAACTGATAACTGTAAACTCATAAATAAAACGGGCAATATCTGTCATATATTCGCAAAAATATTATTTTAAAATCGAAGTAATTTTTTTTCATAATTTCGACAGTTAATTTTGAAATATACGGATGTACAAATAATGTTTTTTTTAATACATTGGTTTTCACTTCATTGGCAATTATAAACTAAATATAATTTGAAAAAGTGTGACGAATCACGCAGAGCGGAGAATATTCAAGGCGGCCGCGGGTTGGCCAACCATGCTCTAAAACAGAGTACGATGCTTATTTTTATTAATTTTCACGATTGAAAAAGCTGCTCACATTTATACGTGCTTCCGAATGTGCAAATTATTTTTCGTACGAAAACTCTCAGCTGTAGATATTTTTCTTGGAAAAGGTATATTATGAACCTCTCGCGGGCCGGATTGAAGCTGGTGGAGGGCCGGATCCGGCCCGTGGGCCGGGGGTTGCCCTTAAATGCTTTATATCAACAGACCTGAAGATGGTGGCAGAGCCAGCCGCCGAAAGCTTGTTGTTTTTATTCAATGGCAGAGAACCCGCGCAGACTTCACATCATCGATACGCCGTGAAAGCCTTCGTTCTCACAACTTTAGAAGTCCTTTAAACTCGAGAACCGACCGCCGTTTTTCTTCAAGGAAAGCATTAAGAATCCCCGTGCTTCGAAGTCCCGCTTAACTCCCGCAATGCTAACACTGTAGCTGTTTGTCCTCAAATGATTGCCTTCAGTCACGACTGCAGTTCCTCTTAAAGCGCCGGGGAACCCCCACTTCTTGGTGACTCCAAGCTAAATAAAAAGGGAGCGTGCACAAACCACGTAGCTCCATTTTGGCCTCCTGTGAAGCCTCCCCTCCCCCCACGTAGCCCTACGTGGCTTTTTGTCTCTACCCCCCCCCCCCCCTCGTAACGCGTAGCTTTTTTTCCCTTTTGATTCCAGAAGACATTTTGTACTGTTTTCTCTTGTCAGACTATTGTAAATTACATACAGAGATAATTAAATGACGGAAATAAATATTCACATGCTGTTGTGAGTTCTGTTCCTCATTTTAACTGTGAAAAATGTTATGAAAGGAAAGCTACGTGGCCTGGCTTGGAACCCCCCTCCCCCCACGTAGCCCAGCATAACCTTCCAGCCAACCCCCCCCCCCCGGACTGAGCCACATACTTTGTGCACAATCCCAAAGTACCTGGACTGTTCACCTTCAAAACTGCTTGTGGTCACAGACAACAATGGAGCGTTCGACGCGCTGGAGAGCAGCTTGGAGCTCCGCTGAATCACCTCCGGGAGAGTGGTGCGCCCAATCTGCAGCGTGGGCTCTCCGGGAGTTCCCGGAACACTGCAGGCCTTGAACTCGCGGAGGAGGCAGATACGGCTGATAGACACCTGGCTGTCCCGCCCAGCGACACAATAACTACACTGCAGGAGGTTAGCCGCGTCCTGTTAACTGCACGTTTCTATGAACCAGCTTGTCTGTGGGGTTCTTTTGTCGGAAACGTTGAAACGGATCTTGTGTTGAGTAGTATCTGTCGTTTAAGGCTACTAATTTAGTCGAGTAGCGAGCAATTTAGTAACTAAACGTGTGTGAACAATGAAAATTTAGTCGAGATGATCTGTTTTGTTATATTAAACCGAGCGAGTAGCGCCCCCCACCACGCGCCATTGCCCAGTAGCTCATCAAGTCTGAACCTATTGTTTAAGTCGAGTTCATTAGCCGCCGCAAAATTGTTGCTTCGCTGGAGCGAAGAAACAATTTTAAAATTTAAAATATGTCGAACATTAATGCTTGTACAATATTAAATCCTCGCTCTATAAAAACAAACAAAGGAAGCAATCTGCACACATAGATTTGGAAAATATAATAAACATACCTGAATTTGGTGAGAAATAAATTGAAAATTAAAAACATCTGCATAGTGCACAATTTTATTAATTATTTTATTACAATAGCATCTAGATTATACATTACTATTGTTATTACAAGTTCTATTTTGCGCGATAAAAATCTTTTTAGAATGATAGACTCGCAGAAGTTAAAAAAAAGAAGTCAGGTACTGAAACAGTTTACATTACTTCAGTAAAATGATTCAGTTTACTGGATGCATCTCTACGAAACATTACTTCAATTGCTTTAATGTTTCATAGATTCCTTCACACTGTAAGGAATTAGGAAATAGCTGATTTTCTGTGTATAAATACGAGGTGTGAGTGTCCTTAAACTACATCCGGTGGCAATAAAGTAGAGAACTGCCAGTAATTTTGTAATTGCCGGAATTTCACTTCTTAAATAGGTATCTTCACGCTGAATTTGCGACTGAATTAACATTAACACAATTTTTAGTCATTCTCAAAGTATTCTTAGGGTACATACTTCTAATGTTAATTGCTTCAGAAGACAATTTGTAGCTCCTAGTTCATGCCTTCTATTAACCCATTTTCGTACCCATTGCTTTCTTTTTTTATCGCATAAACTTCTTCGTCCACCTCTTCTAAAACAGCGATTAACATAAGCTGTATCATCTCATTCATTTGATTGTGTTTCAGCCTTTTCAACTGGCAAAATTTAATTTAATTTAATTTAATTTAATTTAATTGCAATGGAGCACAGGCTCCGGTGGCAATTTCCCTACACAGCTATCTTCCCCCTATCCTGCACCCACCTACATTTGCCCTCTACAAATTTTTTCTTTAAATTCCTTCAAAGTTTTCGGTAAATTATTCATCGTTTCTCTTGGTAACTCATTCCAATCCCTGACACCCTTACCTAAAAAAGAGAATCTTCCTACACCCTTGTGCCTGAAATCGAGTGCCAGCTTGTGGTCATGGTCATCTTTTCCCTTCCATGCACTACTTTTCATACCTACTGCAATATCTTTCCATGCCTCATCACCAGTATATGCCCTGTACACTCCCATGACCCTCCTCATCCTCCTCCTGTCTTGCAATGAATCCCATTCCAGCTCCTTTATCATATCCGTCACTGATTGCATTCTGCGATAATTTCCAGAAACAAATCTAGCAGCCCTTCTTTGCACCCTCTCCAACTCCTGTATTTGATACGTAAAATGAGGGTCCCATACTACACTACCATATTCGAGCAATGGTCTGACCAAAGTTTTGTAACCCAATTCCTTGACTTCTCTCGTACATCCCCTCATAACTCTCTCCAACAAGTGCAGAACTCTGAAACCTTTTCCTACCACCTGTCCTATGTGTCCTGCCCAGTTAAGTTTGTTATCAAAAGTAATTCCAAGATATTTGCATTTCAAGTCTTCAGCAAGCAATTCTTTCCCCACCTTATATTCATAATTAACCTTTTGTTTTTATTTGTGTATCTAATAAGCTGACTCTTCTTTGCACGAAACTTGTGTTCTGTACTCGACCGTAGTGCTAACGATTTTTGAGCAGCAGCGAGTAATGTAGCTACTAGCGACTAAACTACTAGCGTAGTTGGAACTAGCCCTCAGAGCGATTAGATAAGTTTCGCTGCGGGAATGAGACTAGAACCAACTATAAAACTTCAGAATGGAACACTGAATCGAATATGATGGGTGCGCGGCGACTTTTGAGTCTGGTGTTATGGGAAGAACCGGGTTCAGTTCGTAGTCTGACCATCAAGATTTAGATTTTTCTTGCTTTCGAAACTCATTCCTGTCGAATGCTGGGCTGATTCATCCAGAATGGCCATTATCAATTATATTCTTTGCCCACAGTCTCCGTTAGTTTCATCGAGCGTAATGGATGAGCGGTAACGCTTTACATTGAGGAGTACGTGGGTTAGAATCTCTGTTCGGCCATCCAGATTTCTGTTTTCCATGGCTTGCAGCAATCACTCCAGGTGAATGCCGGGATGGTCCCTTCAAAAGGGTCATCGCCGAATTCCTTCCCATTCCTATCCCCAAGTCACTTCCCACTTGTAATGACCTCGACGTTGACAAAGCGTAAGGCCATAAGCAACCTAAAAAAGTCTTTGGTTTCTAATGAAGCAACGTGGCAGGTGAATACGAATATAAGCAACACAACTAACGAAGCACTCAATGACAGCAATATCGCGGACACAAAGATATCTACATATAGGTTACAACGGTCTCATGAGTACATCGAATAACAAATGTAATTTATTGAATCATGTTTGTGCATATTACAATACGACACAACAGCCAGTGTGTGAGTGAATGAGTACGGGCAGATGCTGGCCTTTGGGATAGTCAGACGCGACAGGTAGCGCTCCTAACTCTGAAAGGATTATGAGCTGGAGAATAGTACCGGGCAGCACGTTAGCACCATAACTTCAATATGTCAACCGAAATGTGGTATATCCATCTTCCGGTTGCGTTCTAGCACTGTGCATGTGCCGTCGTCGCTACAAGGCTTACAACAAACGGAATTACGCCGGTTAATCGTTGCATCTACGGATGTTTGGTGATTTCGGTGAAAAGTAAGGGTCTCAATTATAATTTTTTTCCTAAGAAAAGACCGGCGAAAGCGGTGCGTCGTA
This sequence comes from Vandiemenella viatica, assembly GCA_031002005.1. Classification (NCBI taxonomy): domain Eukaryota; kingdom Metazoa; phylum Arthropoda; class Insecta; order Orthoptera; family Morabidae; genus Vandiemenella; species Vandiemenella viatica. Next base: position 43,202 of record JARYHS010003101.1, read on the forward strand.
CAAGTGTGGCATGGGAAAACTCCATCGAAGTGGAACAGAGCTAAATCGGATTTTAATTCATCGCCTGACAGCTGTGGTAAGTGGCTGCTTGATTTTCACGCTTTGAATTAAGGGTATGAAGTGACTGTATAAACCTCGCATGCACCTCTGCTGGATATCAATTATTTATATTGTAGCTGTGCTTAGATTACGGCAACATAGCCTTGATTTACTGTGGTTTGTTTACCTTTTTCTGCTACTTTCTATAAGAAAATTAACTTTAAAAATACTTTAGATCGACTGAAAATCTATTTAACTGACAAAAAAGTATTACATAGTTTGGGTCAAGATAATAGTTTTCACGTGATTAAAAAAAAGAAAAAAATATGTAGGAGATGGCAAAAATATGTTGCAATTGAGATTTTTTCGGAAGTTGAGCAATCCATAATTTGAACAGAATTTTACAGGAATGTTAAAAAAAAAAAAAAAAAAAAAAAATCAGTAGTTAATATCATAAGCGGTTCCAAGACTAAATATCCCGTCAATCGTTAATTTTGCGAACGACCAGCAACATGAATCGATTTATTAAACTTAGCAAAAGGAATAAAAAAACTAATTGCTAATATTTCGTATCTTTGTGAAAGATTATTTATTTTCAGCGTCGGCACGAAACTCGATAAACCAATCTTTGGGAAATTAGCATACAGAAGAACAAGTTCAACTTCAAACAACGTTTGATTGATGTTCAGGAGATTTTTCGCCCATATTACCTGTAAATACAGCGCAAAAACTATTCTAAAAGCTGTGATCAAAACACTTGGGCCTAAAATCAGAGATTTATAATTTAAAAATGATTTAAAGCAGTTCTAAACGAGGGTGAAACGCTATCAAGAGACCCAAATTAACCGGTAAATTCAAGGCTTAGTTGGCTTTGATGATTTTACCTGTTAATTCTTGCTTAGTATATTTCTACAGATTACGTGTTCCGGCTTTATAAAGTAACTAGCTGGGGTACCTGGCTTCGCTCAGGGAGTTTATATGAGATTGTGTGGTAGTTGTAATAAAAGAATAAACTTTAATATATAAGATGTAATTTTTTTTAAATTTTTTTTTGAAAACATATTCTAACTATTTACAACACTTGTTTATAAACATTTTTCATTTTGTTATTTGGGGTATATACGTACAATTTATCAAATTTTCTACTCGTGAGCAAGCTACATGTAGTTGACCATGAGACAAGTAGGCGTCTTTGAGGTTGATGCCGCAATTTTTTAAAGTTTGTTCTTGCGCTTTAATTGTAAAACTATAGGCTAATTTGATTGTAAATTGCAGTCTTTTAAATTGGAATGGCAGTTCATTAGAGACCAGTGGTATTCTGGGGATAAATACCGTGTCTCCTTTGTCGTTTGTCATAAGTTCGGCTTGGATGATGTTTCTCGATAACTGCTTGACGATCATCCTTGTTCCATTCCGTAGTTTTGGCGAGTTCAGATTTCTGTGTAGTATCATCAGATATCCAATTTTTGTTTTTTCGCTGCTCTTTTTGTTTTCACTGTTTTGCTTCAGAACTGTAAAGATTTCCTTCTCTTTTAAGTTTGGGCATTGTATAAAATATCCATCAGTAGTATATATATGCCGGTTCTGCGCCCTATAATTATCTCGCCCTGCGGGCCGCTTCCCCTATAATTAGGCGCCACCGCCCTGTAATTATCTACCTGGCTGCCGGCGCCGCTTACCGTCAAGGTCACGCGCCCCGCCCCCTGCGGCCGCTTCCCCTATAATTAGGCGCCACCGGCCTGTCATTATCTTTGTAGGTCACCCGCCCCGCCCCTGCAGGTGTGCAGGTCGCTTCCCCTCCTATATCCAGAACACCCATGCCGGTTTGGTATTAAATAGGTCACGCGCCCCGCCCCCTGCAGACATGACGGCGCCAACGGCCTGTCATTATCTTTGTAGGTCACGCGCCCCGCCCCTGCAGCCACGCCGGTGCCTCTCACCGTAATTATCTTTGTAGGTCACGCGCCCCGCCCCTGCAGCCACGACGGCGCCGAGGCAGGACACGCGTACGCACACGCGTCGTACCCTCCAAGTCCAAAATGGAGTTACGTGGTTTATGGACGCACCCTTAGCATAACAAATTTTCAGCTCCCCCTCTACTTGCCACGCATTCGGGAGGACGTGAGTTCGTATTCCCCGTCCTACCATCGAATTATTATTATTATTATTAAATACAATGAGAGACGAAGAAGGGGGAGAGAGAAACTTGGTGCTGGCCCATTCAGTCTTACTCTTCCGAACATGCGATCTTAAAATACTAATTATTCTCTAATTCATCGTAACTACTGAGATAATTAGCATTTTTTCGTAAAGTGTCGTCAACGGTACAAAACCCCCGTCAGTTTAATAAAGCGGGAAGGAATTCTGCATGTTGAAGAAGGGAAATGGCGAAACCTGGTGTCGGCCCATTCAGGCCTAATCTTCCGAAAGATACCAAAAAGGTTTAACGTCCCCCTTCAAAGGTAGTTTACTAGAATTCGGTGAGTTTAGTTTTGCGCGAGAAGGAATTCGGCCATAGCCTTTCGAAGGAAGCATCATGGCATTCACCTGGAGTGATTTCAGGAAACCATGGAAAACCCAAATCTGGATTCACGGACGGGGATTCGAACCCGCGTCCCCCGAATGCGCGGCCAGAACGTTAACCGTTCACCTACATTATGGGCGGTTGTCTCGCCATAGACATTAGCTAAATGTTCAGCTGACTGTATTTGCATTTTCTCTTCTGAAGAGCTGGACTTAATAAATTTTATATTTGGAAAACTAAATTTTCCGTTTGTCGGAGTGTCAAGAATGTTTGCACTTGGCTTTTATAATGCCACGTTTAGTTGTTGTCGTATCCATGTTTATACACAGAATCTTTGACATTTTTATTTTCTTGGTCAGATTTTTACTATTTACATAATATTTAAGCAAAAGAGAGTTAATTCGCTATATATCTGAATTATTTTTGCATTAAACTGAAGCTACATCAACTAGAAGAATGCAATATGGAGCAAATTTACAGCAGCATCCTTCAGAATTCAGGACCCGAACTTCATCATCGTCCAGTAGCGTTGCAATATCGGGAGAAACATGAGGCTTAAGGTTGCAAACGCACAGATGATTAAAGCTAACTTCTAGAAAGCTAATGGAGTGACATTTCTTGAATTCACGCAGCACTAGACTTCTGGGATTTGAAATGTGGTGCTACAGAGAATGCTGAAAATTAAGTGGACAGACAAAGTAAGAAATGAATTAGCTTTGAAATGATGGGTGAGGAAAGAAGTTTGTGGAAGAAGCTTACAGAAGGAAGAGACAGGCTTGTAGGTCATATTTTGAGACATGATGGAATAGTTAATTTGCTGGTGGAGGGAACAGTCGAAGGTAAGAACTGTAGAGGAAGAAAGGGATTAGAATATATGAAGCAGATAATTGAGGTCGTGGGTTGTAGGGGATATGTAGAGATGAAGAGGTTAACACTAGATAGGAAGGGATGGAGGATTACATCAAACCAGTCGAAAGACTAATAACAGCAGAAAAAAAAAATATTCTGATCATTAACTGAAGCTGGTTATCGCTTTCTCAAAATGATTGATCTTAATATTTCGTTGAACGCGATACGTGGAGAAACTTTAGCTATATGAATTTTTTCCGAATTTACATCGTGAGACAACAGAATACACATATCACAGTGTTTTATTAGTGAGCTATGCTTCTAGTAGAACAATGTTATCTAGTAAAAGAAACAATAAGCCTCAAAAAAAAAAAAAAAGGAAAAACCACTAAAATAGATTTTGTCTGAAGTATAAACAAACCTGGTTTTGAGTTTAGACCAATCAGCTCTCTTTCGATGATAAACGGTTTCAACAAGTCCAAGTCAGTTTGTTGGAAACAAAACCTTAAAATTCTACTTCGGTTATGATCGTTCGACAATTTAATAGTTTTACTTGAAATTTATACCAAGCGTCTTGCATTTATACGCCTTCAAATTCTACATTATCACTGAAATTTCATTTACTGGCTATTAAGAAGGCATCTGCATTGATAGAGGAAGGTTATAATGACACAGTTTTGCAGTTATAATCGGTAGGGTTAGAAGATATTAGAGTATAAACCGATTAATGGTATGTTTTCGAAGAACAAAGCTGAAGTATAGTTTCAGAGCAAATAAAATCTCTTGCCGTGATGGGATTCAAAGCGAAAACATTACTATTCCATCTTATTCTTCCAACTACCATTCAGTGTGTTAAAAAATGCTTTCTTGCCAATATAGTTACTAAGGTTGATTCTTTCTTACAAACTACAAAAGACGCAAATACGTACTACACACCAGTGGATAGAGGAAGGTTTAAAGTTTGTAATTCCTACCTGTTAGTTCCATCGGCTACCGCTAACAGCGCTGCTGTCTGTTACGTGGATATGGCTACGGTAGAAGTCGTTTTGTGCGCTACGTTATGCAAAAAGTAAATCCATTATTGATGTGTAGCGTGCATTCCGTCGTAAGTTCAATGAAGTGTCTCATCGTCATAAACAGATTTACGATTGGAATAACGAATTCGTAGAAGATCGGTGCACAAGCAAAGGGAAAACCACTGGTCATCCTCGAATGTCAAATGAAAATGTTTAGCTTATCCAAAGTGCTTTCGAAGAGATTTCTCAGAAACCCAACAAATGCTGAATGTTTAAAGTAAAACGTTGAAACTTCCTCTTTCCAGTAATGTGTGACATGTATTTGTATATTTCATAGTTTGCAAGAAATAAACATTCAAAATCTGCTCCTGTCTAGAACTTTATTGGGACTGAAACTCTAAATTTTATGAAACAGGCGATATGCCTCAGCACTAGGTTCTTGATTTCTAGCGCTGAGATACCAGCACTAAACACTGGCGGCAGATAATGGAGTTACCGAAGTTCTAATAACTGATCTTCAAATCCTTAGCCAGGAGCGTAGCAAGTTTAAGGTCCCATATCTGATCTTCACTCTTTAAGTAGTTGGCAGTCAAACGCGTGAAAAATTACATCACCTTACACTGATTTCAAAATGCCTACAGTCGCAATACAGAAATTCACCGAAGATAGCATCCACTAAGTTCTAGATCATGTTAGATCATTCATGAAATTTTTCGTCAGTGCCAGTATACGAGTCTGTTTCGTAGACTAAATGGATCTCGTGTACAACCTCCAAAGGGCACATGTGAATAGTTCTTATCCCGACACATGTGAAAAATGCGGTACAGATCAAAGTTAGTTGGAAAAATGGAAGAATGCATACTTTCTGCAGAAACAGCGGTAACAGATGCATAGCATATTGTCGTCTCTAAAAGTTGTCACGAACTGCACCACTCAAGAACAAGCTAGGAAAGGTGCCAAGCACAAACTTCGAAAGTATATACCTTTTAGGACTTACAGAATATTGACAACTTATACATGCACACACCAGTGTCAAGGATCATGAAAATATGCTCGGCCTCACAAATATTGACAGATGTTTCGGAATTTCTTGAGTTAACAGTCTGATCCTCATTCTGTTTCTATTTACCGCATACTTTGACAAGGCGTGTTGTGGGCATTCGCCTGGAGTGATTTCAGGAAACTATGGAAAAAATAACTTAAATCTGGATGCTCGCTTCCCGAATGCGATGCCAGAGTGCTATCGCTCGCCCAACAGTCATCGTCAATCCTCTTATGCACCCCACCTCATAAAATCCCGAAATGTTATGAAAACCGCAAAACATAGTGAATACAGGTAAAAATCGCCAAAATTATGTAATATTCGCTCTACGAAAGAAGTTATAGATTGATATGGTTAGAAGATGACTGAGGATGTATCAGTTTCATTAAGAATTCACCATTCCTCAGTTTAGATGTCCTAAATTACTTTATATGGACACAGTTAGCTTGGCAGGTAGAGTTCCATAGTGAAAAGGTTGTCGGTGTTATGAAGAACGATGCGAATTGCACCCTGATTGTGGAGTTTACTGGGTTACGGGGCAAAAAGTGTGCATTCTGGCTCGAGACCGACCGAACCTGTAACATTTTATTTTTTTTATTTTTGCTGGATACCAGTTAACCAGTGGAGATGCTACATTTTGTGCTTAGGTACATCTCTTGTGGTATAAACTCGTAACCTTTCTCCGGAGCAGAGCCTTCGTGGGTGAATCCTCAAAAATTAGACCATACTTTAGGTATGTTTTCAACTAGAGTGAGAAACATCCACTTCATTCATAAATGGTTACAGCTTGGCAGGTAGAGTTCCATAGTGAAAAGGTTGTCGGTGTTATGAAGAACGATGCGAATTGCACCCTGATTGTGGAGTTTGCTGGGTTACGGGGCAAAAAGTGTGCATTCTGGCTCGAGACCGACCGAACCTGTAACATTTTATTTTTTTTTATTTTTGCTGGATACCAGTTAACCAGTGGAGATGCTACATTTTGTGCTTAGGTACATCTCTTGTGGTATAAACTCGTAACCTTTCTCCGGAGCAGAGCCTTCGTGGGTGAATCCTCAAAAATTAGACCATACTTTAGGTATGTTTTCAACTAGAGTGAGAAACATCCACTTCATTCATAAATGGTTACAGCTTGGCAGGTAGAGTTCCATAGTGAAAAGGTTGTCGGTGTTATGAAGAACGATGCGAATTGCACCCTGATTGTGGAGTTTGCTGGGTTACGGGGCAAAAAGTGTGCATTCTGGCTCGAGACCGACCGAACCTGTAACATTTTTATTTTTTTATTTTTGCTGGATACCAGTTAACCAGTGGAGATGCTACATTTTGTGCTTAGGTACATCTCTTGTGGTATAAACTCGTAACCTTTCTCCGGAGCAGAGCCTTCGTGGGTGAATCCTCAAAAATTAGACCATACTTTAGGTATGTTTTCAACCAGAGTGAGAAACATCCACTTCATTCATAAATGGTTACAACAGCTATCCATTCACCCACATGCATAGAAAACCCTAATCCATATGCCTAGATCAGGATTCAAACCGGTATCCTCCTGAATGAGAGGCCAACACTCTCGGTGAAATTATAGGTGACAAAATTATGAGTGTTTGATTTAAAAGTGACATGTTTACAGCGTCAGCTAATCGTCTCCACAATTTGAGTAGCTGTATGGTGCAAATTGAAATCGACGTTTCACAAAATACGTCTTATACCCGTTGCGTTTTACAAAATAGTCTTCATTTATAATGACAGCCTATATACCTCGTGTTGCTAAGTTTCGCTTCACGCACGTTTAAACTAGCATCAGAGGCCATATTGGTGAACTATGGGACAAGCGGTCTTCCACAAACAAGATTTCACAGGATTACACCCACCACCACTCACCCCGAAAAAGTACTTTATCAAGTTATTTTTCATAAGTCCTTCATCACTTACTAGTCTTAAGACCCAATCGTAATAGACACCAACACTCGATAAGACATAAATTTTTTCCGGATATAAGTACTAAGTATGTGCCACTCTCCATGAATATTATTAAAAGTGTGAAAATGTGCAAAATAGATAAAAAAATAAAAATAATCAAAACTGACCAGTCAGAGAAATAGAACAAAGTATCGAGCATTACAGGGAGCAAGAGAGAAGCATAATTTCGTGAAAAATATACAGTTTCAGTAAGAAGAATGAAAATCCTATAACTTACCTTAAATTTCATAAAAGTCGGTAAAAATGATTAAAATACATAAATTATTGCCAAAATTACGTAATTTCCTTCCAAAACAAGATTTCGTTGGTTGACATGACAATTACACCTGCGTGCACCACAGAGTGCAGTGCACAACTATATGATGTGTTTTTCATTACTACAACTGGCTACAGAAAAGTGTCATATATGTACAAAAAATGTATGTTTCGGCTGTAGCAACAGTTCTCAGAGAAACCTGCACGGCCACCTCCACCACACACATCACATTACCGTCAGGGGAGTGCAAACGATGAAAACTACAGATGTTATCGATCAAAGGGCCAAAGGTTAGGAAAACTATGTGATGAGTATTCACAACGCATACAATCTTCCAATCATGATAGGGTGAGCAAAGGATTGAAAGCAAAATATGTGTGCATCACAGAACTCAATGAATTCGATCAAAGGTGCTGACATAACGTATCAGCCACACAAGTCATTACAAAAACCACTATCATGAAGGTGGGATAAGTTAGCGTAAGTTCAGGTTAATTCCTATTTTTCATAAATTGGGAGTGCATGTGACGCGATAACTTTATATAATGAGGGTGGGATGCACTAGAAGTTAACCTAAGCTAAGACATAACATCCTGGGCCTGCCTTACGAAGGAATGAGGTGCGATAAGTTAGTGCAAGCTCAGGTTAACCCTTATTTTTTCATAAATTCAGAGCGCGTGTGATAGGAAATAACGGTAAGGAGTGTACGATGAACTAGAGGTTAACCCCAGTTTTTGGGATATGAAACCATGACACCATTGCACTAATTGAGGTTAACCCCAGTTTGGGCTAAGAACCATGAAACCCATACAGTAATTGAGGTTATTGTAGATAATTTAGGTTAGGCAGGCTCAGCATGTTACATTGTGTTAGCTTAGGTTAACGCGCGAGCGCGTTAACCTAAGCTAACACGTAACATGCTGAGCCTGCCTAACCTAAATTATCTACAATAACCTCAATTACTGTATGGGTTTCATGGTTCTTAGCCCAAAACTGGGGTTAACCTCAATTAGTGCAATGGTGTCATGGTTTCATATCCCAAAAACTGGGGTTAACCTCTAGTTCATCGTACACTCCTTACCGTTATTTCCTATCACACGCGCTCTGAATTTATGAAAAATAAGGGTTAACCTGAGCTTGCACTAACTTATCGCACCTCATTCCTTCGTAAGGCAGGCCCAGGATGTTATGTCTTAGCTTACGTGTTAACTTCTAGTGCATCCCACCCTCATTATATAAAGTTATCGCGTCACATGCACTCCCAATTTATGAAAAATAGGAATTAACCTGAACTTACGCTAACTTATCCCACCTTCATGATAGTGGTTTTTGTAATGACTTGTGTGGCTGATACGTTATGTCAGCACCTTTGATCGAATTCATTGAGTTCTGTGATGCACACATATTTTGCTTTCAATCCTTTGCTCACCCTATCATGATTGGAAGATTGTATGCGTTGTGAATACTCATCACATAGTTTTCCTAACCTTTGGCCCTTTGATCGATAACATCTGTAGTTTTCATCGTTTGCACTCCCCTGACGGTAATGTGATGTGTGTGGTGGAGGTGGCCGTGCAGGTTTCTCTGAGAACTGTTGCTACAGCCGAAACATACATTTTTTGTACATATATGACACTTTTCTGTAGCCAGTTGTAGTAATGAAAAACACATCATATAGTTGTGCACTGCACTCTGTGGTGCACGCAGGTGTAATTGTCATGTCAACCAACGAAATCTTGTTTTGGAAGGAAATTACGTAATTTTGGCAATAATTTATGTATTTTAATCATTTTTACCGACTTTTATGAAATTTAAGGTAAGTTATAGGATTTTCATTCTTCTTACTGAAACTGTATATTTTTCACGAAATTATGCTTCTCTCTTGCTCCCTGTAATGCTCGATACTTTGTTCTATTTCTCTGACTGGTCAGTTTTGATTATTATATTATTTTTTTTATCTATTTTGCACATTTTCACACTTTTAATAATATTCATGGAGAGTGGCACATACTTAGTACTTATATCCGGAAAAAAATTTATGTCTTATCGAGTGTTGGTGTCTATTACGATTGGGTCTTAAGACTAGTAAGTGATGAAGGACTTATGAAAAATAACTTGATAAAGTACTTTTTCGGGGTGAGTGGTGGTGGGTGTAATCCTGTGAAATCTTGTTTGTGGAAGACCGCTTGTCCCATAGTTCACCAATATGGCCTCTGATGCTAGTTTAAACGTGCGTGAAGCGAAACTTAGCAACACGAGGTATATAGGCTGTCATTATAAATGAAGACTATTTTGTAAAACGCAACGGGTATAAGACGTATTTTGTGAAACGTCGATTTCAATTTGCACCATACAGCTACTCAAATTGTGGAGACGATTAGCTGACGCTGTAAACATGTCACTTTTAAATCAAACACTCATAATTTTGTCACCTATAATTTCACCGAGAGTGTTGGCCTCTCATTCAGGAGGATACCGGTTTGAATCCTGATCTAGGCATATGGATTAGGGTTTTCTATGCATGTGGGTGAATGGATAGCTGTTGTAACCATTTATGAATGAAGTGGATGTTTCTCACTCTGGTTGAAAACATACCTAAAGTATGGTCTAATTTTTGAGGATTCACCCACGAAGGCTCTGCTCCGGAGAAAGGTTACGAGTTTATACCACAAGAGATGTACCTAAGCACAAAATGTAGCATCTCCACTGGTTAACTGGTATCCAGCAAAAATAAAAATAAAATAAAAATGTTACAGGTTCGGTCGGTCTCAAGCCAGAATGCACACTTTTTGCCCCGTAACCCAGCAAACTCCACAATCAGGGTGCAATTCGCATCGTCCTTCATAACACCGCCAACCTTTTCACTATGGAACTCTACCTGCCAAGCTGTAACCATTTATGAATGAAGTGGATGTTTCTCACTCTAGTTGAAAACATACCTAAAGTATGGTCTAATTTTTGAGGATTCACCCACGAAGGCTCTGCTCCGGAGAAAGGTTACGAGTTTATACCACAAGAGATGTACCTAAGCACAAAATGTAGCATCTCCACTGGTTAACTGGTATCCAGCAAAAATAAAAAAAAATAAAATGTTACAGGTTCGGTCGGTCTCGAGCCAGAATGCACACTTTTTGCCCCGTAACCCAGCAAACTCCACAATCAGGGTGCAATTCGCATCGTTCTTCATAACACCGACAACCTTTTCACTATGGAACTCTACCTGCCAAGCTGTAACCATTTATGAATGAAGTGGATGTTTCTCACTCTAGTTGAAAACATACCTAAAGTATGGTCTAATTTTTGAGGATTCACCCACGAAGGCTCTGCTCCGGAGAAAGGTTACGAGTTTATACCACAAGAGATGTACCTAAGCACAAAATGTAGCATCTCCACTGGTTAACTGGTATCCAGCAAAAATAAAAAAAATAAAATGTTACAGGTTCGGTCGGTCTCGAGCCAGAATGCACACTTTTTGCCCCGTAACCCAGTAAACTCCACAATCAGGGTGCAATTCGCATCGTTCTTCATAACACCGACAACCTTTTCACTATGGAACTCTACCTGCCAAGCTAACTGTGTCCATATAAAGTAATTTAGGACATCTAAACTGAGGAATGGTGAATTCTTAATGAAACTGATACATCCTCAGTCATCTTCTAACCATATCAATCTATAACTTCTTTCGTAGAGCGAATATTACATAATTTTGGCGATTTTTACCTGTATTCACTATGTTTTGCGGTTTTCATAACATTTCGGGATTTTATGAGGTGGGGTGCATAAGAGGATTGACGATGACTGTTGGGCGAGCGATAGCACTCTGGCATCGCATTCGGGAAGCGAGCATCCAGATTTAAGTTATTTTTTCCATAGTTTCCTGAAATCACTCCAGGCGAATGCCCACAACACGCCTTGTCAAAGTATGCGGTAAATAGAAACAGAATGAGGATCAGACTGTTAACTCAAGAAATTCCGAAACATCTGTCAATATTTGTGAGGCCGAGCATATTTTCATGATCCTTGACACTGGTGTGTGCATGTATAAGTTGTCAATATTCTGTAAGTCCTAAAAGGTATATACTTTCGAAGTTTGTGCTTGGCACCTTTCCTAGCTTGTTCTTGAGTGGTGCAGTTCGTGACAACTTTTAGAGACGACAATATGCTATGCATCTGTTACCGCTGTTTCTGCAGAAAGTATGCATTCTTCCATTTTTCCAACTAACTTTGATCTGTACCGCATTTTTCGCATGTGTCGGGATAAGAACTATTCACATGTGCCCTTTGGAGGTTGTACACGAGATCCATTTAGTCTACGAAACAGACTCGTATACTGGCACTGACGAAAAATTTCATGAATGATCTAACATGATCTAGAACTTAGTGGATGCTATCTTCGGTGAATTTCTGTATTGCGACTGTAGGCATTTTGAAATCAGTGTAAGGTGATGTAATTTTTCACGCGTTTGACTGCCAACTACTTAAAGAGTGAAGATCAGATATGGGACCTTAAACTTGCTACGCTCCTGGCTAAGGATTTGAAGATCAGTTATTAGAACTTCGGTAACTCCATTATCTGCCGCCAGTGTTTAGTGCTGGTATCTCAGCGCTAGAAATCAAGAACCTAAGTGCTGAGGCATATCGCCTGTTTCATAAAATTTAGAGTTTCATCCCCAATAAAGTTCTAGACAGGAGCAGATTTTGAATGTTTATTTCTTGCAAACTATGAAATATACAAATACATGTCACACATTACTGGAAAGAGGAAGTTTCAACGTTTTACTTTAAACATTCAGCATTTGTTGGGTTTCTGAGAAATCTCTTCGAAAGCACTTTGGATAAGCTAAACATTTTCATTTGACATTCGAGGACGACCAGTGGTTTTCCCTTTGCTTGTGCACCGATCTTCTACGAATTCGTTATTCCAATCGTAAATCTGTTTATGACGATGAGACACTTCATTGAACTTACGACGGAATGCACGCTACACATCAATAATGGATTTACTTTTTGCATAACGTAGCGCACAAAACGACTTCTACCGTAGCCATATCCACGTAACAGACAGCAGCGCTGTTAGCGGTAGCCGATGGAACTAACAGGTAGGAATTACAAACTTTAAACCTTCCTCTATCCACTGGTGTGTAGTACGTATTTGCGTCTTTTGTAGTTTGTAAGAAAGAATCAACCTTAGTAACTATATTGGCAAGACAGCATTTTTTAACACACTGAATGGTAGTTGGAAGAATAAGATGGAATAGTAATGTTTTCGCTTTGAATCCCATCACGGCAAGAGATTTTATTTGCTCTGAAACTATACTTCAGCTTTGTTCTTCGAAAACATACCATTAATCGGTTTATACTCTAATATCTTCTAACCCTACCGGTTATAACTGCAAAACTGTGTCATTATAACCTTCCTCTATCAATGCAGATGCCTTCTTAATAGCCAGTAAATGAAATTTCAGTGATAATGTAGAATTTGAAGGCGTATAAATGCAAGACGCTTGGTATAAATTTCAAGTAAAACTATTAAATTGTCGAACGATCATAACCGAAGTAGAATTTTAAGGTTTTGTTTCCAACAAACTGACTTGGACTTGTTGAAACCGTTTATCATCGAAAGAGAGCTGATTGGTCTAAACTCAAAACCAGGTTTGTTTATACTTCAGACAAAATCTATTTTAGTGGTTTTTCCTTTTTTTTTTTTTGAGGCTTATTGTTTCTTTTACTAGATAACATTGTTCTACTAGAAGCATAGCTCACTAATAAAACACTGTGATATGTGTATTCTGTTGTCTCACGATGTAAATTCGGAAAAAATTCATATAGCTAAAGTTTCTCCACGTATCGCGTTCAACGAAATATTAAGATCAATCATTTTGAGAAAGCGATAACCAGCTTCAGTTAATGATCAGAATATTTTTTTTTTCTGCTGTTATTAGTCTTTCGACTGGTTTGATGTAATCCTCCATCCCTTCCTATCTAGTGTTAACCTCTTCATCTCTACATATCCCCTACAACCCACGTCCTCAATTATCTGCTTCATATATTCTAATCCCTTTCTTCCTCTACAGTTCTTACCTTCGACTGTTCCCTCCACCAGCAAATTAACTATTCCAGCATGTCTCAAAATATGACCTACAAGCCTGTCTCTTCCTTCTGTAAGCTTCTTCCACAAACTTCTTTCCTCACCCATCATTTCCAAAGCTAATTCATTTCTTACTTTGTCTGTCCACTTAATTTTCAGCATTCTTCTGTAGCACCACATTTCAAATCCCAGAAGTCTAGTGCTGCGTGAATTCAAGAAATGTCACTCCATTAGCTTTCTAGAAGTTAGTTTTAATCATCTGTGCGTTTGCAACCTTAAGCCTCATGTTTCTCCCGATATTGCAACGCTACTGGACCGATGATGAAGTTCGGGTCCTGAATTCTGAAGGATGCTGCTGTAAATTTGCTCCATATTGCATTCTTCTAGTTGATGTAGCTTCAGTTTAATGCAAAAATAATTCAGGTATATAGCGAATTAACTCTCTTTTGCTTAAATATTATGTAAATAGTAAAAATCTGCGTATTTTATTAGTCCCTTCAACAACTGACCAAGAAATAAAAATGTCAAAGATTCTGTGTATAAACATGGATACGACAACAACTAAACGTGGCATTATAAAAGCCAAGTGCAAACATTCTTGACACTCCGACAAACGGAAAATTTAGTTTTCCAAATATAAAATTTATTAAGTCCAGCTCTTCAGAAGAGAAAATGCAAATATAGTCAGCTGAACATTTAGCTAATGTCTATGGCGAGACAACCGCCCATAATGTAGGTGAACGGTTAACGTTCTGGCCGCGCATTCGGGGGACGCGGGTTCGAATCCCCGTCCGTGAATCCAGATTTGGGTTTTCCATGGTTTCCTGAAATCACTCCAGGTGAATGCCATGATGCTTCCTTCGAAAGGCTATGGCCGAATTCCTTCTCGCGCAAAACTAAACTCACCGAATTCTAGTAAACTACCTTTGAAGGGGGACGTTAAACCTTTTGGTATCTTTCGGAAGATTAGGCCTGAATGGGCCGACACCAGGTTTCGCCATTTCCCTTCTTCAACATGCAGAATTCCTTCCCGCTTTATTAAACTGACGGGGGTTTTGTACCGTTGACGACACTTTACGAAAAAATGCTAATTATCTCAGTAGTTACGATGAATTAGAGAATAATTAGTATTTTAAGATCGCATGTTCGGAAGAGTAAGACTGAATGGGCCAGCACCAAGTTTCTCTCTCCCCCTTCTTCGTCTCTCATTGTATTTAATAATAATAATAATAATTCGATGGTAGGACGGGGAATACGAACTCACGTCCTCCCGAATGCGTGGCAAGTAGAGGGGGAGCTGAAAATTTGTTATGCTAAGGGTGCGTCCATAAACCACGTAACTCCATTTTGGACTTGGAGGGTACGACGCGTGTGCGTACGCGTGTCCTGCCTCGGCGCCGTCGTGGCTGCAGGGGCGGGGCGCGTGACCTACAAAGATAATTACGGTGAGAGCGGCACCGGCGTGGCTGCAGGGGCGGGGCGCGTGACCTACAAAGATAATGACAGGCCGTTGGCGCCGTCATGTCTGCAGGGGGCGGGGCGCGTGACCTATTTAATACCAAACCGGCATGGGTGTTCTGGATATAGGAGGGGAAGCGACCTGCACACCTGCAGGGGCGGGGCGGGTGACCTACAAAGATAATGACAGGCCGGTGGCGCCTAATTATAGGGGAAGCGGCCGCAGGGGGCGGGGCGCGTGACCTTGACGGTAAGCGGCGCCGGCAGCCAGGTAGATAATTACAGGGCGGTGGCGCCTAATTATAGGGGAAGCGGCCGCAGGGCGAGATAATTATAGGGCGCAGAACCGGCATATATATACTACTGATGGATATTTTATACAATGCCCAAACTTAAAAGAGAAGGAAATCTTTACAGTTCTGAAGCAAAACAGTGAAAACAAAAAGAGCAGCGAAAAAACAAAAATTGGATATCTGTGATACTACACAGAAATCTGAACTCGCCAAAACTACGGAATGGAACAAGGATGATCGTCAAGCAGTTATCGAGAAACATCATCCAAGCCGAACTTATGACAAACGACAAAGGGACACGGTATTTATCCCCAGATACCACTGGTCTCTAATGAACTGCCATTCCATTTAAAAGACTGCAATTTACAATCAAATTAGCCTATAGTTTTACAATTAAAGCGCAAGAACAAACTTTAAAAAATTGCGGCATCAACCTCAAAGACGCCTACTTGTCTCTGGTCAACTACATGTAGCTTGCTCACGAGTAGAAAATTTGATAAATTGTACGTATATACCCCAAATACAAAATGAAAAATGTTTATAAACAAGTGTTGTAAATAGTTAGAATATGTTTTCAAAAAAAATTTAAAAAAATTACATCTTATATATTAAAGTTTATTCTTTTATTACAACTCCACACAATCTCATATAAACTCCCTGAGCGAAGCCAGGTACCCCATCTAGTTACTTTATAAAGCCGGAACGTAATCTGTAGAAATATACTAAGCAGAATTAACAGGTAAGAATTCAAACCATCAAAGCCAACTAACCTTGAATTTACCGGTTAATTTGGGTCTCTTGATAGCGTTTCACCCCTCGTTTAGAACTGCTTTAAATCATTTTTAATTATAAATCTCTGATTTTAGGCCCAAGTGTTTTGATCACAGCTTTTAGAATAGTTTTTGCGCTGTATTTACAGGTAATATGGGCGAAATCTCCTGAACATCAATCAAACGTTGTTTGAAGTTGTTCTTCTGTATGCTAATTTCCCAAGATTGGTTTATCGAGTTTCGTGCCGACGCTGAAAATAAATTTTTAATCTTTCACAAAGATACGAAATATTGCAATTAGTTTTTTTTATTCCTTTTGCTAAGTTAATACTCGATTCATGTTGCTGGTCGTTCGCAAAATGTAAGTCGATTGACGGATATTTAGTCTTGGGAACCGCTTATGATATTAACTACTGATTTTTTTTTTTTTTTTTTTTTTAACATTCCTGTAAAATTCTGTTCAATTATGGATTGCTCACTTCCGAAAAAATCTCAATTGCAACATATTTTTGCCTCTCCTACATATTTTTTTCTTTTTTTTAATCACGTGAAAACTATTATCTTGACCCAAACTATGTAATACTTTTTGTCAGTTAAATAGATTTTCAGTCGATCTAAAGTATTTTAAGTTAATTTTCTTATAGAAAGTAGCAGAAAAAGTAAAACAAACCACAGTAAATCAAGGCTATGTTGCCGTAATCTAAGCACAGCTACAATATAAATAATTGATATCCAGCAGAGGTGCATGCGAGGTTTATACAGTCACTTCATACCCTTAATTCA
>JARYHS010003103.1:0-10315 GCA_031002005.1 Vandiemenella viatica
TGCAGAAAGTGGGCACGTGACTGCTGTGTTGTAATACATAGCGAAGATGATGAGGCTGTCCTAAGGTGTGAATTGAGAAAAGGATACAATAAATGAAAACTGTTGTTAAACTTTTATAGTCACATAAAACTAAAAATTTTCTGTACTTCCACTATTTTACTCGTTGTTTTTTTTTTTTTTTTTTTTTTTTTTTTAATTACTTGTCCTTACCACCCCATTCTGCCCCGTCACCGGGGCAGAATGGGCAAAAGACTAAATTTTTTTTAATTGTAGTTTTCTTCTTTCCCAGAATATATTGAATTTTTGTAATTATTACATTATAATGTAAACGCAGAAAAGATTTGCAGCTCTCTTAATTAAACCTTGGTATCTCTAAAGCATGTTTTCAACTTATCCTGTTCTGCCCCAGGTTCCCCTACTTGTTTAATGATGCTACCAATGTTTCGGGCTAGGGATTGAGTCAAATGTGGAAGTGTGTAATAGCAGGCAACAGGAGAAGCGAATCTCGATTACAGCGCCTCTGGAAAAGCGGAAAATCTCTGCCATAGAAGCAACACAGTCTCTGCCCAAAAATCTAAGCAATCCACACAGTGAACTGGAAAATGAGGAAGCTGTGAATACATATGCCGGATACAACCCTGAGGAATGTCACGGGTTAACAGCGAAACGTTAGAAGCACCAGTAACAAACACGCAGTAAGCACATTTTTGCAGCATGACGTCTGCGGAAAACATGAAGTTTTATATTGTATTTATATGGTGATCAGTTGCAAAAAAGGATGAGCTGCATATGGGTTCATCGAATACTAGAACAAGAGCAAGCAGTACTTCGATAAAGTATCGACACTACGCTCCACAAAATCTGCAGCAGTTCCTCTCCATTACGGCGACGGCCAAATTTATGGTCCTCACCTAATCAAAGCCGCGAAGCACGGAGTTAACGATTTACTGGAAAATGATCTCTGCTAATGGAGCCGCGAGGGGCGATAAAAGACGACCTTAAATTATCACCTGGTGATTTGGTGCGCCGCCGCCGGCTCTTGAGATATTCAGCTCAGGCAGGGCCGATCGCGCGTCGCCTCCCGAGAACTCAATAAAGTAGCGCGCCCGCCGCCTCCGAGAGGAAGAAAAATTGCCCTTTGAATAAGTGGGAAGTCGCACGAGCGGAGGGCCATCGGAAATCTACAACTCGACGACGGAGAACTATCGGTTTTAAATTAAACGGCGGGCTGCGAGGGCATTATTCAGCGGACGTCCCGGCCGCCACTTTGCATGGCGGGCGACAGCCGCCAAGAATGCAGAAATGATTGCGCGGTTCGCCGAGATGTGACCCGACTTGAGTGAGGTGACTCGCAGAGGAGGGCAGACCCCGACGGGCACCGTGTGAGCAAAGCAGTTACCCGACACCAATACCACACTGACTTTAAACCAACATCCACTGACCAACCAAATGAAGCCCTGTACATCTCGTCGCCGAATCCATCAACGGTATAGGCCGGCGTTACCTGTTTACCGACGTTTCCTTGGCCCGCCAATGCATCCACGAGCCTGCGGACATAAATTTTCCAATTATCTCTCAAATCCGTTCTCGCCGAGTCAAATGGGTGAGAGGTAACATTCGGGGGGCTGGCTTTCGGAAATACGTCGATTCGACCATCTGTTTCGGCTTTCGATGATTTTTACCAATAACTCCAGACGGATGCAAGGACGGTTCCTTCAAATGACAATGGCCGAAACACTTCCGATTCTTGACCGCACTACCCTCTCGCTCTTATAACCTCGACGTAAACTATTGAGAAATAAAAAATTCCCCATTATTTTCTATCGTTCTTGCTTCTTTTTTTCAGAGATTCTATCAGCAGTTCGTTTAGTATTTTATTTTCACCAGTGATACCTTCAGTTATTCCCAGAAATTTTATTTCGGATCCTCTAAACCAGGTATGGGCAACCTTTGCTTAGCTGAGGGCGTAATTTCGGAACATAATCAGGTCGCGGGCCGTAGGTAAGAAATAGGTAGTAGTGAATAAAAAGGCGATAAAATTCACACATTTTTTTTTATTTACGACTCGATCTGTGGGGTTGCACTGCGTACGGTTAATAATATTATTTATAAATTTTAGTCTTTATGACTTGAATAAATACAGATTTTTTTTGCGCGTTATTTGAAATTCCTGAATCTCTCGCGGGCCGGATTGAAGCTAGTGGATGGCTCTAAACCTTCGACTTTTTCTTTGTATCATAGCCCATGTATCGCTGCCGTGTGCTGCGACTGGAACAGAAAGTGTTTGATAAGTCCTAAATTATATAAGAACGAAGTCTTTCTCGGCGTTGAGAATGTATAAACTGCTCTCGGGTGACTAGCCGAGTCAAGAGTGCGTTGCTACAACGATATTTCGGCGACTAGAAACATTGCCGCCATCTTCTGGTGAAGATGGCGGCAATGATTCTAGTCGCCGAAATATCGTGTAGCAACGCACTCTTGACTCGGCTAGTCACCCGAGAGCAGTTTATACAAGTCCTAAATTGTTATGGCGGATTTATTTTTAAACTGTTTACAAATTATCCAGCATATCGATTAACAATTATTAATCTTAGGTCAAAATCGTCATCCAAACTTCTTAAAATCGATCTACAGAACAAAATACTGCAGACAGTGAAAGAATTTAAACTAAAGACGTAGATAGGTATGTTCTGAAATTGCAAACAGCTAATATGTTGCATTGAAATTAAAATAATAATAAATTAACCCACTAGTGTGGCAGCGATCATGAAAGCGCCACTACGGCGTATGAACAGAACCACGATCCGCATACAGGCCGTTCTGATCGCGGGTTTTACCGGATCCTGCAATAATATAGACCACTTTGTCGGCAAATTTTAATGGCTAAAGAGTCAATTTCTCCTTTAAAGGGGTCGGGAAAAATTTATAAGAGCCATAGGCATAGATATAAATAATTTTAACATAATTTATTCAATAACAAATAAACCATCGTACATAAATATATGCAAATAATATATTCATAAATAAGTAATAAACATTTTAATTAATCAGAACAGTGTGTTTGTATTTCCTTAGAAAGTCTTATGATGTTAGGAGCGTAACAAGTTGTTTTTAATTTCAAACACAAATATACGTTCTCAAGATTTTTTTTTTGGTTCTCAATTTATTTTTAATAAGATTCATATTGCAAGCCAAAGATACTAATAACACCACATTAAAAACTTTTTCAACTCGATGTTTGAATCCGGTAAAACCTAAAAGTATTCATTAGTATACAGTGGCAAGCTTCAGTTTAGGGTTCCCCTGTCTACAGTTCAGTTAAAAAGTGCGCATCGGTGTAGAACTAACACCGAAAACGAGCCAGTGCATGAAGGCCTGTGGAGCCAATCACTCAAGACTGTGATTATACATGAGTTGGTGTTTGACAAACACGAGGCTCATCGTTCGGAGTAATGAAGAGAAATCAGTCATTCGAAGAACAAGTGCACGTCGTGCTCTGATAAAGTATTTGGACATGAGAAAGGTTTCAGTTCGCCGGAAACATGCTGTGAGGAGGCAGATGGGCGAATATGTGACAATCGCGCACAACCGGGTCGTCTCTTGCTACCTGCTTTTAGCTACCAATTAGTCACCGCTACAACAGCCCATCCCCTCCTAACCGCATTCACTGCTGCCTTGAGTATCACAGTTTTAATCATGGAAGTTAATTCAACTACACATGGAGAGCCGTGTGCGCATTATGACGGGTAAAGCTATCGAGAGTTTAGAAATAAAGAAGATGTAACGATCACCTTGTGCTGTCTCAAAGAAAGAGCAAAACAATGTCGTGGAATTTGAAAAGTAAGGATGCTGCCATACTGAATGTTACAGAGCATATATGTGGACCCCCTGACGATGCATGCGTTGAAGTACATCAGAAACTTCATGCGGCATAGAAGAGAGCTCGAGCGGAAGATAGTTCAATTCCAAAAATTTACTCTGAGGAACAAGGAGATCTCCATAATAGAGGCTACGAATTTGTAACTGAAATGCCAGCCCAGTCAACTGTCAAGAGAAACTTGTACCGTCAGAGGAGTATATCACAAGGAAACCAAAAGGAGTCAAATAATCATGACGAAGTGTTCTTGGATGTTGAATTGTTGAAGATGTGAGATGGAGGCACGTTCCTTCTTATGGATGATATGGAAGGTGAAATATTAATTGTTCTGAGCGTTGAAAGAGGCAAACAAAATTTAAAATTACACGAACAATTCTTTATGGATGGTACTTTTAAAAGTGGCAGTAAACAGTTCTCCCAAATCTACACGATACATGCGGATTACGGAAACACTGGCGAAGAATCAAACGTACATCCTGTGGTGTTTACACTCTTACCTGACAAAAAGAAGATTACTTATATACGTATGTTTCGTGAAATTGTCAAGCTGTACCAGAATGGGCTCCTAAGACAGTGACTGTAGATTTTGAAAGTGATGCAGTACCTGCCCTCAAGGAGGTGTTTCCCTCAATAGAAGTAAAAGGCTGTTTTTCACATAAAAAATGTATATGGAGAAAGGTTCAGGAGCTTGGACTAAGGCGTGAGTACAAAGAAAATGATGAACTTCGCCTCCATATTCGTATGTGCCTAGCTTTGGCTTTCCTTAATCCAGAAGATGTGACAGATGGTTGGTTGGAGATCCAATCACAGGCTCCTAATAACTCAAAACTATTGGAGTTTTTCGACTACTTGTTAGACACGTCGCTTGAGAATGAACAAATCCCAATTCACATGTGGAATTGTCACAAAAGACGTCATCGCACGACCAATGCTGTTGAAGGATGGAATAATAGGATTAAGAATGTACTTGGCAGACCAAACCCAAAGCTTTGAGACGTGTTACTTTGGTTCGACATCAGATCATGTCTAAAGGCGTTGTTCTACATGCACAAGCTTGAATAAATGTAGGTCTACTGTAAATAATAATCATTTACGAGTCTCTCTATCTGATTTGGATAATTTCATTATTTTAAATAAATGTAAATAAGTTGTTAATATTTATTATGACGAAGCTTCTTGGCTGATTTTAAACACTTTACTTACTTTTACTTTTTGACGGTGCGGGCCAGTGTCGGGCTGGTGAACGTGGAGAAGCGATAGGTAGATTGCGGACATTTCTGGTCCTTTACAACCAAATTTTATTTTGATGTTACTGATTGACTTACAAAAGTTTCTTTCTTCTCTTCAACCTCACTTCCAGGTTCATCAGATTTTCTTAAAATGTACCCCGTAAGCAGACAAATCTAAGATTATATTTATGTTTTACGATAGCAAAAATAAATTGTAGAGAAAAAGAGTACGTTTGTTTTATTGTGTTTGAATATTTATTTTCCACTTCCTGTATATTCGGTCTGGTTACTCACACTGTTACGGCGCACGATTTGGGTACTGAAGGTCCTCGGTCCAAGTCCCGGGCTCCGTTGTTTGTAATTATTACAGGCCTTAAAATTGACGTTTATCTCTGGCAAAGCTTTAGTGTGATGATGATTTGTCAACACTGCGATCCGTAAATTGTAAAGTACACGGGAGAGGGGAGAGTGTGGCCCGACCTTTAAACTGTGCGCGATTGTCACTGTGCGCGAATGTCACTACACCAGATGCGCAGGTCTAGCTCTTTCTGAAGATAAACGAATACAGTTTCTGTGACCCGTGTCCGTCGCACCCCAGTCCTTTCCATCCATCGAGGTGAAGGTTGTTCCTTTTCTTAGACCTTCTAAGCCTATTTTGGGATTAACTGACAGCTCCTATGGAGGATACGAGCAGAGGCATTCTATTAAAAAAAAAAAAGCTGTTTTATCAGGGACCCAATTTACTTAGTCTACACAAGGAGAAACAGCCAAGAATTTGAAGTTATTTCGAAACCCACACTAAAAGGCCACACCGATTTTTTTATAAATCACTTTAATCAGAAACAATAATATCGAATTAAAGTATTCCATCACTAATCAGCAAGGCTTAGAGTGAATGAAGATGCCCGACATCCTCTACATGGATATAAACCAGTGCCATCGAGACTAAAGTCCCGATCAAGCTGCCTGCGGAGTTCAAACGCAGTAAATGGAGCACCAAGCAATGGGAGAAGAGAGTGCAACATGATATCGAGTAAATCAAGCCAAAAGACGGTCTACACCTAGGTCTGAACAATCATGGCCCATATGGAAGTCACTAAATAGGCTTCGAGTTGGAGTTGGCAGCTGCAAAGATACTCTTGCCACATGGGGACATCTGGGAGAACAGCCAGATACCATATTTTCTTGCGGGGAGAGAGAAACCATGGTACATCTGTTGTCTTATCCACAAATCGGAATGACTGTATCCCAATTTGACCTCCAATCTGCTACAGATAAAGCCATCGCACTGGCGGAAAAAACTACCACATATTTGATCCTGTCATCTAGACCAGAAGAATAAGTAGTCTAAAGCCGACCCCGATAGAGCGGGGCTAGTGAGCTGACGCCTCATTGCAGGGATCTCCGGTTCGAGTCCTGCCAAGGGCATGGGTGGTTTTAATTGAGTGCTGTGTCTGTCTTGTGTTGTCCATGCATTTATAATCATAAATAACACGAGAAGATTCTACAAATACAATTGAGGAATAAAAAATAAAAACAGTTACTGGCAGAATGACTATAAGGTTTAATGCCATTTTTTTTTTTTTTTAAAAAAAAAAAAAAAGAAGACTTATCGGCTGCAGCTATGGTGCTATATAATAAAACAATAAAAGTTGTGTTTCTACGTGAAACTTTCTTCAAATTACAACGTACACTACTGATGATAGAGATGCCGAAACTGTAAAACTTGGAATTTTGATCTTTCTGTGCATCACGCCAGAATTAGTGGTTGGGTTTAATGAAACTGCGCCCGGCGCCTTTGAAGTGAGATGCGTCATCTCACTCTGTCGGCAACGCAACAAACTATCTGAGCCGTCCACCGACGCTTCCTTCACGACGCTGTCTTCCTACTCCGATACGCGTCTCCAACCAACTATCAACTTCCACTTATCAGCTAATATTTGTGCCACCATAGTTGACTCAGTGGTCATTAGCTGAGAAGTTCCGCCAATTTGAGTATTCGATTCCCGCGTCGTTGGGGTAGCTGACCTCCAACTCTCGTTAGACGTCCAAGTATTCAATAAATCAGCTACCCCTCGCCTATACAGCAGCCTCCTATCATAAAACGAAAAAAACCTTTCTATTAAGCCTATCGTTTCTATGTACTTCAACCTGTGTTTTTGTTAATCGTTTTGGCTTCCCTTCTCCGATGTTCCACATTGAATCAAGTTTCGGTGTTGCTCATTATTCGTTTTGACCCTGAACGGCCACTTTCTTCTTTTCTTCTGAAGTATTACACTAGTCGCTCCACGAGTAGACTGCATCCAGCGCTACTACTTCTCGACTAAACAGCTGGGTGGCCATACAGGGATGTAGGTATTATAAGTGGTTTATGAAAGGGGAAGAAGGGTCAACCTTATAATAAATTTTCATTCCCAGATAAAATATACCTCAGACAGTAAAAAACGTTAGTGTAGTTATGGTTATGTTGTTGCGAGATGAATATCACCTTCACCGCAAATAATAAAGCTTACAATTAATACTTATCGGTCGAACAGATTCAGAAGACTGTTTTCTCGAGCCATCTTTCTGATGCTTTCATTTTTTACGTTTTCTTTACTACTGTTCTTGTCATCAGCCTTGGTATTTTCATTTTACCTGCTTCAGCTTCTTTTTACGTAATTACTTCATAGCCTCCTACTCAAATGCATAATCCAGTGTTGGTTGATCATCGTCTCATAAACTCTCTATGTCATCTCTTGTCAAGCAATAGCCCTCAGCTTTCATATTCTTTTTTAAAATTCTCCAATTACAGTAAAACAACATGGAACAGCTATAATTTACTTTTTGTCTTTTTCAAACACTTATCACTGCATCTCCTTCCGACTCTTCTCCTCCAACCAAAAAGTTCTCACCCTCATAAGGGCACTCAGGCTAATCGGGTAGAATGTGAGGAAATAGAACTCTGTAGTCCGTTTGAAGACCTCTTCAGTGGCACTAAAGAAACTCGCTCCTGGAAGCTTAGTCTGCCACATATACACACCTGCAGCTGTGAAGCAGCAACCTCCATTATCCCATCATTATCAGTGTTCTTCACTAAGGCAGGTTTTAACATGGCAGCTCTCCTGTGTTCTGCCCTCCTCTTCATGTCCATTCAGTTCCCTATTCTCTTGATGTTATCTGTGATCTTGTAACTCCTTCCTCTAACTCTCCTTCCACTAACTATTCCTTCCAAGGCGTCTTTTACAAAACACTCCTCTCTCAGCAGACAGGAAATCCAGTTGATCCTTCTAGAACGATATCTCCTAACATTTTTAGGATACAATATTACGAAATTACGCGGAAGATCAATGTTAGTAATCAAATAGTGAGACAGAATATTCTGACTTTTTTTAATTTAACTTTATTAAGTAATAACTGTTTAATTTGTATAATACCATAAGTAACCAATCATTGGATATCCCTACGACCGAGTAACCGCTTCGTATAAAACAGAAATTAGTGTCGTCAACAGACAAAGAGTTTCCTAAAAAAAAAAGGAACCAGGCAGTATAACGGGAATATTCTCATGGAAACAGGGACTTTTCATAGAAGGGAGTCGGTAAACCGCTTCTCGGGATCCACGAATAACGTGTGTCAATGACCGCTCCTGAGGGCTCTATAAACGGAGGCTATAAAAAACTGCTCATTGTTTCAGTCATAGCTCATCAAGCAGAGTGCGGCGATGACGTGTTAACTCAACTACTGGTTTCGCGTTCGACTTCCTCGAGGGCTTGGGAGACAGGTGAACAGTGTGCAGAGTGGTGTAAGTTGTACCGCAATTAGTTAGCCGGGATCGGAACACAACCATACATTCATGGAAAATATTCAGCTGATTAGTCTTTCCACTGCGTTACTACTTCTCCGGGACAGATTGAAGTATCATTAGATTAGACTGATCTACCATGCATCTGCTCTTATTTTGAACAGTCTCTCCTGATTTTTTGAAATTATTTATTTGACCTTAGGTCTTGAATAGACCATACAGTCAGTCTGGTGGAGTTACAAGTTAATAATATTTAAAAATATACAGATATATTTGTACATTAAATATATATGTCATTGTCCTTAGTATAATCCTTAATGATACTATAGATTTTGTTGCTATTTGTAGGGAGTAGTACTGTAATACTGGTAGGAAGTGGTTGCTGTGCTCGTACAAGAGACTTGATGAATGTTGATTACTGTTGTTGAAAATTAGAGCAGTTGAAAAATAAGTGATTAAGGTCCTGTAGTGCCTGTCCGTAGCATGTGCCATAAGGTGTGTTTACCGCCTTAATACGATATGGGTGACTACGGAAGGCGCATAATATCCATACGAATAATAGAAGTGATGTACCGTCGTTGAGAGTTCCATCTTGAATACCAAGGTCTTGGTGGAAGGTACGTCTGAACTAAAGCGTACTGTCGACCGACCTCTGTATTGTTTAGATTCTTTCCAACTCCTCGTCCATTCGTGGTATGCGTTGCTGACCATTGGTGCCTGATAATCAATTGTGTTGCTGGGTGTTATTAAGCTTTGGTCCGAGCTACAGGGTATCCAGAAAAGGACTCCCTGATTTCAAAATTAAATATCTCGAAAACAAAGATCGATAGAGGAATGCAGTAAATGGTATGTTTATTGTGACAGCTGTAAGAAGTGTATACAGCAGTGTGAAATAATAGTTACAAAAGCTGCTAACAGATGGCGCTGTAATCGCCATACGTAATGCCTAAATAGTGATCCGAAGCTCAGGGTATTGCCAATGGTGAACATTTTGAAAACATTGTGATGTGATTGTTTTGCAAAGATTGTTTTCATACGATTATTTCACTTATGTATGCTGATATGAGCTGTACAGCATACAGCGTACAGCGTACAGCGCCATCTGTTAGCAGCTTTTGTAACTATTATTTCACACTGCTGTATACACTTCTTACAGCTGTCCCAATAAACATACCGTTTACTGCATTCCTCTATCGATCTTTGTTTTCGAGATGTTTAATTTTGAAATCAGGGAGTCCTTTTCTGGACACCCTGTATATGCCTCCTTGGCTAACATATCGACGTGCTCGGTATGTCTAATTCCAGAGTGCGCGGGTATCCAGATATAATTTACGGTGGAACCGCGTTGGTTAAGTTCTACAATCTGCTGGATTATACTGATGTTGTATGTATTCGGTCGCTGGAGTATAACAGGTATGGCTAAGA
>JARYHS010003107.1:0-60236 GCA_031002005.1 Vandiemenella viatica
GGGAAAAATCCAACACCATTCTTACTTAGCCATTCATAATACCTCCCTTACGCCAGTTTGAAGATGGTGGTTTGTCTGTTTGAATGGAATGATAACTGGCATTGTCCATGACGATAATGCATCCTTCTTCCAGCGAGCGACACATATCACTAAACCACTTCTTAAAAACCTCACCGTTCATTTCTGTATGGTAATCCGATAGAGACGAACTTTTTCCGCCACGAAACACAAGTTTGGCTCCTGGTATGAAACCTTTATGTGCAGAACCAGCATGTACTATAACAAGTCGACTTCCTCGGCCAGTAGGAACTTTAAGACCTCCGTTACCTATCGAATCATGCCAAATATATTTGTTTGTATGGTTTTGGTTAATGTAAGTCTCGTCCAAATAAACAATTGGCCTAGTGTCCTTTGTTCAATGAGTTCATTGTTCGCAAAAACTTTGCTCTTGAAGCCGCAATATCACTGCGTTCCATTAAAAATTTTCGTCCGTCGTTGAATTTCCTAAATTTAAAACCCAGTCTTTTCAGAAGACGAAGAACGGAGCTTTCTGAGCCTGAATAGCTGATTTTACGGGCGAGATCAGACCGTATTTTCATAGCCGTTGGGTATTCTCCTCTGTCGTAGTACTCTAAAACAGTTCTGCGAACTACTTCTTTATTAAAATCATCCAGTTCAGTGCATTTGTGTTCCGCTATACTTCTTTCTTGGTGATTCAAAAACAGGGCTCAAATCTTCGGTTTCTGCCGAACTTAAATACCGACGATACGTTGTACCGACTTCTTCGAAATACCACAAGCCTCCGCTGTCAATGCTTGTACCTGAGCAAAGTTAATGTTTCTCCTGGCTTCTTCGTTGTGAGAAAGGTTGCTAAAATACTTGAAAACATTTGCCACGACAACTTTACTTTGCTATCTGATATCTGGACGACCTGCACGAACACCGATATTACTTCTTTTCGGTAACGCACTGCATGTAGAATTCTGTTCTACAACGTCACTCATCATAAGACAAAATAATAATCTTTAAAAGTAACGAAACAAACCGACCGCAGCGAAATCTACGAACTGACTGGCAGTGGATGAACATTTGACAACACCGCCGGGCTCAACTGAGGGTGAAGGGGGTGGTGCGGGCAGGGGATAGAGGCAAGACTGTGTGACCTTGAATGGTCTAAATTGGTGAAGCGGACTATAGTGGACATTTAGTCTGATACAGCTTTCCAGTATTTAATGTCACGTGCATGTATTGTGTTACTCGTGCCTTACAATATATCTTCATAACACATCGAGTTGTGGTGTTTGATTGTAATCAGTTTCCTGTGTCAGTAACATTTGTATGTGGTGAAACCCGGCCCACATCTCCTAAAAAAACAGAAAACTTAGATACGACGACAAGCTGGCGCGTGTGTTGCGTTCTCTGATGACCTTGACTGTGAGGCGTGGTACAGAAACTAATGACTGATGTTTTAGGATTGGGTATGGAAACTCCAGCGCCGCACCGCGTCGCCGCTCGCTCTCTTTGTTCTCTGCATCGCTGCGAGAGTCAGTTAGTGCAGTCGTTCAATTCGAAATCAAATTTACTGTATATATCACTTGACCATCCGCTGGGATGCAACGAACAGTGAACTGACACCAGTTTCAATAGAACAAAGTTTAAAAAGAATTTGCATATCAAAAGCATTTTCTAGTTTTGCTAGCAAAAAAATAAATAAATAAATACTGGATGTATCTGTTTGCAGCACCTATTGTGATCGATGTTGGAGACAAATTTCTAGTTCATAAACAAATGAGACAGATCCGTATGTCTTAAATCGACAACTTCGACGGACATTGACAAATTAATTACAAGCAAAAATAAGTAAATAAATAAAGAAAATATCGAACCTCTATTTGACTGGCTCCAAACAAAGATATCTCAATTTATTCACACAGTGATCCTTACGAAAACAATCCATTTTAAAAACGGTTTCTATACTGAAGAGCGAAAGAAACTGGTACACCTGCCTAATATCGTGTATGGCACCAGCGAGTCACACGGAAGTGCTGCAACATGACGTGGCATGGACTCGACTAATGTCTGAAGTAGTGCTGGAGGGAATTGACACCATGCATCCTGCAGGGCTGTCCATAAACCCGTAAGAGTACAAGGGGGTGGAGATCTCTTCTGAATGGCACTTAAGCAAGGCATCACAAATATGCTCAATAATGTTAATGTCTGGGGAGTTTGGTGGCCAGTGGAAGTGTTTAAACTCAGAAGAGTGTTCCTGTAGCAGTTCTGGACGTTTGTCACATTGTCCTGCTGGATTTGCCCAGTCCGCTGGAATACACAATAGGGAATGAATGCAGGTGATCAGCCAGAGTGCGTATGTATGTGTCACTTGTCAGAGTCGTATCTAGACGTATCAGGAGTCCCATATCACTCCAACTGCACACGACCCCACACCATTACAGAGCCTCAACCAGCTTGAACAGTCCCCTGCTCATATGCAGGGTCCATGAATTCATTAGATTTCCTTCACACGCGTACACGTCCATCGGCTTGATACAACTTGGAAACGAGACATCGTCACCAGGCAACATGTTTCCAAACATCAACAGTCCAACGTCGGTGCTGACGGACCCAGGCGAAGTGTAAAGTCATGCACTCAGCAAGGGTACACGAGTGGGCCTTCGGCTCCTAAAGCCAATGTCAATAATGATTCATTAAATGGTTCTAACGCTGACACTTTTTGATGGACCCGCATTGAAATCCGCAGCAGTTTACGGAAGAGTTGCACTTCCGTCACGTTGAACGATTCTCTTCAGTTTTCGTTGGTCCCGTTCTTGCAGGATCTTTTTCTGGGCGCAGCAATGTCGGAGATTTGATGTTTTACCGGATTCCCGATATTCACGGCGCTTATATCGTGAAAAATCCCCACCTCATCGCCACCTTAGAGATGCTAGTGTAATATCTCTCGTGCGCCGACTATAGCACCACGTTCAAACTCACTTAAATCGTGATAACCTAACAGTGTAGCAGCAGAAAGCCGATCTAATGCCTGCGCCAGATACATGTTCGTCTGATATAGGCGTTGCCTACCGCAGAGCCGTACTCTGAGTGTTTACAGATCTCTGTGTTTCCATACGCATGCCTATACCAGTTTCTATGGCTCTTCAATGTATTTTCTTTCAAAGAAATACATAACCCGGATAAAGACTGCAATTTATTCTGTGCTCTGTCACAGATAGCAGTGCGAAAACAATAGATTGAGGAAATCGACTTAACAAATACTGTTTTACTACCCATGAAAAGAGTTACATCTCGAAAATTAATAATCAGAATATGGTTTTACAGATGGTAGATCTCGCGATGGTTTTGGATAAACTGTTACATGCGATAAAAAGTATCCATACAGCGGATTTCATCACAGTACGAATATGTCACCTGTTCTCCAAAAATATTTATTTTTCGCAATAAAGCGTGAGCAGGTAGCAGCAAAACAGGTAATTATTGCCGGACTAATACAGGAAACTAACTTAAAAATTTATCCGTGAAATTTATATTTTATTTACACTGACTAGTTGTAAACCAGTGACTGTTTTTGGTTGCGGTCACGAATCTAGAATAGCTCATGTTTAGGGACTTGGGTCATGACTCCATAATCTAATCTGTCTCAAATACTTAAAGCATCTGTGTGTTATTCTGAAGGTTCGCTTAGAAAAATTTGAAGAATTTCTGTTGGCGTTTGCGTAGAGTTTTATGTATACCTAGAAGTACTGAACACGGACAGAAACGATCTCGCTACTGTATAAAGAGAGTTAACACAGTAAAGGTCGTGATCGCTTGATCAGATCTGGCTGAAGTACATATCTGGATTGTATTTTGTACCTGAAGTTTTGCTCGATAAGATTTGTTTATCTTAAAGGCGGAAAACGGAAAGAGAGATTTGCGCGGACAGATACGGGCTCATTATGAGAAAGATTATTATAATTTATTAACGTTCACTAAACGTTAAAAACATATCCTGAACTTTATTTATGTGAATTTTGGTGCAGTATAACTGTTTTAAACGCTTTTCTGAATTCAAATCTTTAATGTCGCTGGTCAGAGACATAGGTTGACAATATGGCTTCCATTTCCCGCTATGAACAGATTTAGCGACTGTTCCACGCGTTTTGTGTGCAGTTAAACGATTTTGTCCCTCACTGTGTTAGTCTGACGGGCGACAGCTAGCGCTGAACTGAACAGCCACAGTCTGTCACAGTTCATTCAGTTTCAATTATTTTGAATGGTAATGTAATTACAAAATATGTTACCGCACTTATAATTGTAAAAGTTTCAATTTTGAAGTTGAATCGTAAAATGACTTCAACAGTCATATAAATGTCTTATAGAGACACAAACAGCAGGGTGTGAGGGGTCAGTGGAACAGCCGCAGTCTCGCTGGACATAGGAAAGAAAAGCGCAGGGACTCTCTTAATACTACATACCCCTGCCGATATCGACACGAGGCGATGGTTTGTCGCCTTATTCGAGGAATGATTTCGTTTACCACGTTAACGAGAATGCGTGGCCTCACTGATTGGTCCAGGATGTTGCATAGCAAACAGAATTACTACGCGAATATTAGACATAATATTGTCTATGTCGCGATGACGCAAAAATTTTCTTCCGACGAAAGAAAGTAATGAACTGTTATGAATATATGACGTGTGTACCAACAGTCAAGCTCGTCTTAAGCACGCCCTGTCAACATTTATGGTCTGTTGCAATTACGATATCTAAGACCACACTTAGCTCAACATTAGTTAGACTTATAGAGAAATTAGTCACAAACGTTGATATCAGCTACAGTTAACCGAATATTTTCGGTTTACAAAATGTGATAAAATTAAAATAGAATAAAACTAGAATTAAGATGGCAAAAAAATTAATTTGTGTAAATTTTACAACATATCCGCGTTTCGTAATTATTTAGATTATTTCTGATTCTTCAAATAAATTTCGTTTCTGCCTTTTACTTTTAATGATTTTCTCTTTATGCTACATGTCTGTGTGAGACGTCAATACTAATAAAAACAAAGACATTAATTTCCTGCTTTCAAACTCATTCATATTAATAACTAAACACTGCAATATACAACAACCATTGATGGATAGAGTTATAGCCTTGAAGAAAATACTGAGTCGACACGTAATAGCTCAAGTGATGTCAATACTTTTTCATAGAGCGGATGATAGTTACTGGTCCAGACCTGCAAAATATATGTCTAGTAATTTAATAAAGCACCGCAGTCACAGGAAAATAAGAAACGGCGAAGCAGTCCAAATCCATCATTGATCAGTGTGTCGACAGTGACCTTGACGTCACTGCACGGCACAGACTGAGACAGCGGAGTCTCTAGACGGACTCAACTGCTCTGACAATGTGAACTTCCTTTTTTTTTTTATGTTACTGAGTTAAGTAACAATATAACATATACTTTAAATTAAGAATTTTCTTGTTAGGAATTGATCTGTGTTGTGATTTTACCATTTAAATTACCAATAGCAACGAGTAGTGGGGAGAGCAGAGACTGGGCAGTGATTGGCCAAATAGTATCAGACAATGTTGATCGCAGTACGACAAGCACATGATTCAAACTTTATTGATGTAGCTCAACGACTTATTTAGGTAAACAACGGTAATATTGGTATTAAAGCTGAAATCACGACATGTTCCTGTTTAAACCTGGTTTGTAGTGATGATAAGGCTAATAGTGATGGGGCGAGTCCGCTAAACGGAACAGCCGCTGCAGTTAGCAAAGGAATCGCATCAAGTTTTTAGCACACAGGTTGCAAATTCTGTTCTGTTTGGGCCTTTCAATCTCACGGATTTTATAAGCCAATTTGTCTAGTGTAAGGGACTTCCATGTTTTAATTGAAATTCGCTACTTCAACACATTTCGGACATATCTAAAAATTAGCTGTAATCTAACACAATAACACGACTTTTGCATTGAACGCGTGCCATTTTTTCTTCGTGAAGAGAGAAAACATGTTTGAGATCCATAAATACTGTAAAGCTAGGGCCTCATTAAAACTAAATAACAACAAGTTGTTTTACAGCAATATACATTTCTGTGACATAGGAGTAAATTCTATATTCGTTCTGCTTACCATATAATAGGTAAAGCAAAAATCAACTCACATTAAGTAATTATTTCTTAATTTGGAATAGTTTAATGCGAGTGTTTTGGAAAACTCGTTTTTTTAGTGTGAACTAAAAAGTTTAATATTACTCTAATATAAAAGAAAGCCGTTTTAATGTGGGTAACAGTAAAACAAGTCGAGCCCGAGTGGTTGGATAGGAAGGGGGTGGCTGATTGGCGCATGCGTAGAGCCAACTTAAACTGAATCTTGTCCTCATGGCTTTTGAGGTATTGCCGCTGTCTGCTACAAGCTTTCATCCTGTCACCGTGTTTTGTGTGTGGTTGCGACTGAATAACAGTTCGCGTTTCAGGGCCAGAGGTGATGACAGCTTGACCTGATCTGGCTGAAATAGAAACTTTGTATCGCTCTAAAGGTTCTCTTTAAAGTTCGAAGTATTTCTGATAGTATGAATGAATTTAGATAAAATGAAGATAGATTAGCATCGATAGATAGGGCCTGACTGTTGAATAGAGGAAATATAATGCAGCTACAATTTTCATACGCACATAGTTGTCGTTATTCGCACTTTTTACTGAGCCTGGTGAACGGTAACGCTCTGATCTCGCAATCAGGTGGACGTGAGTTCGAATCCCCACTCAGCCATCCAGATTTAGATTTTCACGGTTGAAGCGAATATCAGCATGGCGTCCTCATAATGCCTTATGTGAATTCCTCCCAATTGCTATCCTTAGTTGTTTTAAAACTTTAATGAGCTCGACGTAGACGAGACGAAAAGCCATATCCAACTATATATACCCTTTAAATTCTCTGTCTGGTCAAAATCATTTTGGAAAAAGAATACAATTCTCGTGCCTTGAGTCGGAAATAACCTAAGTTATGCTGGAAAAATTACCTAATTAAATTCTTTACCGAGTGTTACTATTAAATTAAATCATTTTAATGTCCTTGACAATTGTAATACCGTTTCTAGTTAACCCACCAACGGTATTAGGTGGAAGCAAAGGAACAGTGCTGTCAGATATCAAGGAAGGGTGATCAAGTAAACAGTTTCTCGACTTTTTTTATTCTAAATCCACCCGAACCCAAAAAAGAAATAATTCTACCGCAATATCCCATTATGAGTAGGTTTACAATCCTAAAAGACGGGTAAAATAGCTGCAAACCAAGAGGAAAACTGAATACAACATATGTCACAGTGAAAAGCTAATATCTCCCAAGGGAATTGAGAACATTTGCTAACAATAAACAAACAGAACTCGAGAATAATATAAAAAATTAACCTACACAGAAATTAAGGCCTAACAGAAAGGAATATCATTAAAAGAACTTTGTATCAGAAAACTCCAGTGATATCATCAGATTGTAATTAGGAACCTAGCTCACATTGCTTGGCTCGTAACGCTCGTGGTCCCCCCCCCCCCCCCCCTGAGCCAATAGAGTGCTCTTCACTCTGCAGTGATGAGCTAGCTTTTCCTCACATTAACACCACGGGTACTCTCCCACTTTCCGTCTCAACAAAGGAACATGTATTCCTTCTCCAAAATGTCGTATATAACTAAGTTTCTAATTGTATTCTTTCTGACGTTTAGTGGTCGTCGAGTAGAAGAGGAATATATTTTATTTCATTTAAAAAAAAGAGGTTATTGTGAATTTAATTTTTCAATTTTAGACCAATATTACCAGCAGGTCTGTCTCGAAAATTCTGCTACTTTAGAATCAAATTTGAATTTCATGTTAAATTTGCAGCATAATAAAAGGAAATAACTTAGCTCACAACAAGTGGGTTGGTTGGATCGTCCAGAAGGAGGCATACTAAGCCACTGTATCCTTTTGCGTGTCCAGCGGGATGGTGTTGTATAAACACGACGATTCGATAGCTGGCTCTGCTGTCTTCATCAGGTTTCTTCTAGCTGTCGCAAGCTTACTGTCACCGCCTCAATGTGGCAATAAGCTTGCGACAGCTAGATGAAGACATCAGAGAGAAACCTCGTGTTTATACAACACCCTCCGGCTGTACACGCAAGAGGATTTGATTGCATCAGTACGCTGAGAGGGTATCCACTCACACATCAGAGGGGGACGGCCAGTTCCATTCGTCTGGAACCTACAGTTAAACATGGAATTCGAACCACGGAACGGCCTGGCATAATAATTTTTATTGAAATATATCTTTATTCAGAGCACACTGGCTGCTGTTGGATGGCATACGTGTTACACGCCAGTAATTAAACAATAAACACGATTAAATAGTTGAAAGACTGCAAGCAGCAGTTGAAAGGCGGTTGGTGATAAAAATTGTATCACTGTTTAAGCAAAGTCCCCTGTTATTTATCTTCGAGAAAGGAAATTAATATTTATTGCTATATACAAAATAGGCATATCGTGCCCAGACCAATAAAAGAGGATGAAATAGTTGGAAGGAGGTTGTCACAAGGATGGATACAATTACTTATTAAAATTTTGATATTGAAGTAATATTAGTTTTTTTAGCTTTACGCCTCGTAGACGTCGGAGTCATTAGAGCCGGGACAGGACTGAGGACAAGGAACAGGAAGGAATCCGGCCATGGCTTTTCCGAGGAAGCATCTTGGCATTCGCCTGGAGTGATTTGGGTAAACCATGGAAAATTAGAATATGGATGCTGGGACAGGAATTTGATTCTTCTTTTAAAGTCATTGTTTGTTACAACTCCAACAGAAATATAGCAGAAGCACTGTTTGATAAATGTTGGTGATAGAAAACGCTTTACGAGTTATCAAAATTTCAAAACTTTGGATTGTGTGTCGGTTGATCACATTCATGTAAAGAGCTTTTAGTTTTTTCCCTATTTAAAACTATTTCGTATTTTACTATAGTGGTAAATTTTTTAATTAAACCTGCAAAACATTTTAAAATTGAAATATGTTACAATATCTCCAGGGTCTCCAGGGTTCCATGTATACTTTGCCGCTGTCTGTAAATAGTTAGATGCTATTTCCGTGTCGCATTCAAAATAAAGATGAGACAAAGTGAGACATTTCCTGCGGGTGACGTGAAAATTATTACTTGTTTTTTCAGCACAACAGTTAAATAATTTAAATATAAAAAATAATGGTAAAAATTCATATTTCTGAGTGACATTCTTTCAGTGTGACTCGGTGTTTTGTCTCAGAACATTGACAATTAAAATTTTCCATTCCTGTAACGTCATCTTGATACCTGAGATGTGTTTGGACGAAAAATATAATTGACAAGCATTAATTAGAGATATTTTCTGCTTTGCAAATCGAAGTGCCATTAAAAACTTTACATTAATATTGTTTCAGTTATCATCCAACACAAAAATTTCAGCCTTCTGTCAACGTCAGGTCAAATACAACAATTTCTGTGAACTGGACTACCTTTAATTCGCATAGTGCTAAAAATACATTAGAAGGACAGGGGTCCGATTCCCGACGAAGCCAAAGATTTTCATTAGAAGCAAGTCCGGAACATGGAGGAAGGAATATATGGAGACGAGATAACGCGAAATCCGTGAAACCTCGTGAAAAAACTGTGCCTGCGCCGCGGATATCGTAGGAGTACCAAAACATTGGGCTGTTTGCAATGTGTCAGCCGCTGAGAATATTTCATTTTCTAATATTCTAAAGTTTTCTATGATGCCAAGTTGTTATGCATAAGTTTGCGCAAACAGACGAGATAGGAAAAAACCTGGAATAGCGTTTCATAAGTAAGTCACATTGTAATTATCGTTCTTGAAGTATCTGACAGGCAACCGCAACATTAGTGCCATTCGCTTTAAATTTATTCATTGCTCTCAATAGGATCATATTATTCTCAAATTTTTGTTGGTGTAGTGTAGACAATTAGCATATGTTACTATTTTCCACCTGAAAAGCTAGCCTTATTGTAGACTAATGTTGGAAATTTAATTTAAACGGGTCATGTTTACATCGCGCACAGTGAATATGGTATTCTGCATGCATTATTTACGTTTAAGTTTACACTGAAATTGTACGATGAAATTAATCGTGATAATTTGAACTGTGCGAACTACTAAACGTGATGAAATAAACTTTGCTGACGGAAATGTAGTTAGCGATGCATTTCTTGTGTTTAGATGTGTCTACATAGTTTGGTTTTGTAGCGGCAATATTAATGGAAATGTTGGCAGGTTGAAATGCAATGTATACCTGAAGAGAACAAACAATTTATTTATTATTAGTTGTTAGCTTCTGATTTTTGAATGTACTGATTTTTCTAGCAAATTATATAGGCCACTACTAGTACAATATTTTCTAAGTAAGCTCAGAAACTATGAGGTTTTATGAAGTATTAATTTTATTTAAAGCTCTAAACATTGACTTATGTTTGTTTTTTTAAATTTCAGATATTACTTGTTTCTGTTTGTAAATATGTCTACAAGTATATTGCTAGATTTTGAAATCTTCCTTGTCAATTACTGAAATAGAATGTGAAAATATAACCTACTTGAACATCAACTAAAATTTAAGGACTGTAGGAATAAACAGTTAGTTATTCAAGTTAAAAAGAATTAACTGCTCATTAAGTTACGTCCGAATTAATCATCAAATATGGATATGGCGATAAATTTTTTCTGGTCCAGGCAGCATTTCAACCTAACCACGTCAATTTTAAGGTACAATATCTCGAGAACTAAGCGAGATATCAAAAAAATTTATTCTTTACTTTCAGTTTACCTCATCGAGTTACATAAGAATTCGTCATCAAATTGCGGCGCCCGGTTATCGTTGAATTGCCTCATAACCTAACAACCTCACTTTTGAGACAGTATATCTCGCGAGCTAAGCAAGATATCGAAAAATTTTATTATTTATTTTCGATTTGTATCATCGTGTTACATAAGAATCTATCACCAAATTTGACTTTGGGGACACGTTTCTTCTGAATTTCAACCAGAAACTCCACTCTTTTGAGACAGTATATCTCGAGAACTAAGCACGATATCAAAAAAATGTATTCTTCATTTTTGATGTGTCTCGTCGAGTTACATAATAATCCATCATCAAATTGCGGTGCCACGGTTGTCTTATAATTCCCTTGAAGTTTTTGTGCATATTTCCGTGTTTCTCTGGTCAAGCAATATGGCGGCCTCCCCTCCCCACTTGTCTCCGCCCGGTTTCACTCCAGTATGTGGCGAAGGTCCCTTGCGTCGTCTCCATATATTCCTTCCTCCTTGGTCCGGAACGGCCCACCAGTCCTACTCAGTGTGATATCCTAAGACTACCATGAAGGAAGCTCTGAGGAAAGGTACAGAATGGCCTGAGCGTGGCGCTGACCCCATCACTTACCTTCTAGTGCCAAAGGTTGCGATAAGAATGCGGAACTCTTCATCCACGGATCCTGCGATAAGCGGCAGGATCCATAGGAATCCCGTGAAATGAGCTTTTCACTGTATTTCAACGAAGAATCCTTTCAGCCTTGACGATATACAAACTTATATAATGTTAATCAAGAAAATCAATATACTCATAGAAATTACGTAATGATAACAAATTGGAAATTCAAACGTTTTGTAATATAGTTGAATGTGTACTATCTAAAATCCATAATTGTAAATAGTCACTACATTCGCCTACATTAATTTTTATTTCTATTGTCGTTTATTCAAAATATTAAAATTCCCACTCATCTATGAAATTGTTGTTTAATTTCAATCAGATTTGAAGGTTAAAACGGGGATTCTCCTTTGGCATTTAAACTGTTCCAAGGGTGGTAATTCTCTTGCTCACATTTGGAGTTTTTTAGATAATAATTTGCTGATACATATTGGTAACAAAGTGTCCATAGAATAAATGAGTTCTGAATCAATTAACCAGGAACTGGTGGTCGAATCTGATTGTGGAGCGCGTTTTGTTAGCTCTCGTCAGCAGACACTAAAACCATTATTTTCTGGTTTCAAATGCTAAAACAAGAAAGTTTTTATAGGAGAAAATTTTCTAAAATGTTTTCATATGTTACCTTCTACTTCAATCGCAAAAATATTAAAATGTGATTACTTTTTTCAAGTAGTCCTTTGGTTTCAATAGTGTTTATAAGACAGCCATGACACTAGTAACATAATCAAGAAACGAAAGTTAGTACACTAACAGTACATGCATCTCCTCCTGCGTGTGGCGGGCTGTGGAAGGAAGTAGGGGACAGACTGTGGCGGGGAGGACCTCAATAACCCTCATGAGAAGGCACGAAAACCAGTATGAAAAATAAAGGACAGAATTAAAGGAAAGGACGGCAAATATTATCTTGAAATATATTAATGCTGTTCATGAAAGTGGAGGGAATTGTGTAACTAATAGCAAGAAAAATGATGGACATCCTCGAACTGAGAGATGAAATTTGAAAAGGCCAAAATAATTAGAACTAAGGGGAAAGTTCAGATAATACTGAACCAATAATCACAAAAGGAAATGGTGTCGGAGTAGTTGCAAGAAAAGGAAAAAATAAGAGAATAAAGTAAAATCATAATGAAGATTACGATAAGAGCTAAAGGCAAAATATACGCGCCAGAAGTAGATTGACTAACTCAAGAGAGAGATGAGTTGGAGCAGAAACTATAGAGAGTGTTAAATGGATGAAATGTTATAAGTATGGGAGATCATTTGGGGTTGGGTGACGCAATGATATGAGGGTGTATTTGGAACAGAAGGAAGTAGTTCAGTAATGAATAAAAGCAAAAGGCTAATGGAATTCTCCAGCAGGAATGGTTAAATAACAAGAAATTTCTGGATTTTTTAAAAAATAAAAGGGTAATTCAAGGCAACTTTTCACTGCAATGACTGGCAGAGGAAGCCTGTAGTGGATTACTTAATATTTAACAGAGAACTGAAGGGTAAATGTCAAAATCTCTGTATAATTTGCTAAACTTCATTCAATAATACTTTTAGTTTCAAAATAAAAATTTCCCCTTTCCATAATGTACAAATTCAACTCCTAATTTACAGTAATATCCATTTCATTTATTCCATGTGCTACACCTGATTCCTCTTCCTACATCCATATATACGGCATGGCATGCGATTTATACTGTGAAGTTATTGCTTGCTTTAATTTTGAAGCTGAAAATATTTCGTGTATACGACACGAATATTACTTTATTTCAAATTTCTTGATCGAATTTAGCTGGTGTTCATTACCATAAAAGAATTCTTTACTACAAAGAAATTAACATTAAAATTACACTCTTTAATCGATTTATTAACTGATAAGATTAAATAAAAATTCAGTTAATATTAACATGATCGAATAAAATCTGGTTTATATATGTTAGGAAGCTAATACACTAAATTTCAGTCTGTAATAAAGCACATGTAGCATAGAGGAATTAACTGTACCAAAAACACCTACAACATCAAAACCTCTAGTTTCAGTCATTTTATCGATATTATAGGTTATGTCAATAAAAAATTTCCTTTTAAAGCCAACTAATAACTAAAACAAAAATAAAGTTTACAACAATCTAAGTTATATTTCTAGTTTTACAGAATATAAAAACATATACCATAAAATTAAACCAAACATCACTGTACAGAGGTTAGGAATAGATCAAATAAACCACTGTTATATAGACAGACATATTTTATTTAAAACATCTTCAAAATACAAAAGTCAGTAAACAATCTTATAGGAATGATGGATAAATACATTTACAAAAAAAGTATAAACAAATTATAATAACAATTATGAAATTAGTAAAATCTATACCTCAATAAAATAATCATGTAGACATGATTTTTAGTCATTTAATAGAAATATGAGCACTGAAATGCAGAAAAATTAATATCTCTGATACCTTCCAAGGGAACAGACATACAATTTCTTACCTTATACTTGACAAAAAATATTCTTTATAAACCAATAATTTTTAATGTCTTATAACTAGTACAGATCTTTTATATAATGAATAACTTCGATACATTTTAAGGTAAGCAACAGGCTCAAAAAGATTCAACAAAGTTAATAAAAACATCAGTCGAACATAATAAAAAAAAATCTGATTTGGAAGATATTCAGACTTAACAAAAAAGTTTCTAAAGTTAATAACGAACCAGATATAACCACAGGATATCGCAAACGGAGTCATTGGTTTTTGATCTGTCTGGGGGACGCCACATAATGGTGTAAAAAAGCCGTGTTTTCGACTGCCATACTGCGATTTCTTTAGTTGCATAAGGCACTAATGAACTTGCTGATCATCTAGAAAGCTCATTCGCCCGGGCAACAAGGACGCCTAATTCATCACGGGTTTAGTTAACCTGGTAAGCGGCGGACTGGCATATCACGGGACGACGAGCCTCATTCTGCCCGTATAAGGGAACTAAGCCTATTGACCCATTTATGCTGAATAAGTGATTGTCAATTTCTTAAACACTACGAGCTTTATCAGAAAACGAATGGTTTTTTCAAGTCAATGACATGTCTAGTCATTGCTCAATTCCTTGCAATAGCTGATTTCTTTGTGATGCTGAATTTGTAATTGGGAACATGTTCCCGTATCATGTCTTCTTTCCTTATGTTCAGCCACAAGTATAGATTGATTCCTTTAACAACCACTAGATATTACAAATATTTTCTAGAGAATAATCAGAAAAAAAGCAGTCACCATTGAGAATTCATCGATGAGTTTCATGGTTTCACGATGGAGTATAATATTTGCCACACTCTTTACATAATGCCAATGTTAACCTGAACAAATTTCTTTGATGACTTGAGATTAATGTACTCTGTAAAATATTTTACACAGGCACCACGAGGAAATGGCCGCTCAGCTTAGCGAATCTTTTAATGACTTTTAAGCTTAGAAATCAGTAAAAGAATTTTCTCAAAACTTCACTAGCAAATGGGTATTAAACTAAATGGTATCAATGATAAATTTTAAAAGATTTCTATAAATATCACAATAAAATGCGCATACACCAGAATGAATAATTTTATCAGTTTTGAGGTAATACGACTATGAAAGATTTCCCACACATATCACAAGCCAATGGGCGTTAATCTAAATGAATTCGTTCATGGTTTTTAAGTTTAGAAGAAACTGTAAAGGATTTCCCACAGACTTCACAAGAAAATGGGCACTTACCTAAATGAATCCTGAGATGTGATTTGAGATTACTTGAATATTTAAAAGAATTTCCACAGATCTCACAAGAAAATGGGCGCTCACTCAAATGAACTTTTCGATGTGTATTGAGATTACTTGAAAAATTAACATGATCTTCCACAAATCTCACATGAATATTGTCGCTCATTTAAATGAATCTTTTTGTGAGATTTAAGAATAGAACATGTTGTAAAAGATTTCCCACACATGTCGCAAGAAAATGGGAGTTTATGTAAATGAATCCTTTGATGAGTTTTGAGATTAAATGATCGTGTATAAGATTTTCCACAGATCTCACAACAAAATGGGTGTTCATTTAAATGAGTCTGTTGATGACTTTTTAAGAACAGATGACTCTGTAAAAGATTTTTTTACAGAGCTCACATGAAAATGGGCGTTCACTTACATGCATCCTTGATGACTTTTAAGTTTATAATACTCTGTGAAAGATTTTTCACAGACATCACACGAAATGGACGATTACTCAAATGAATTCTTTGGTGCATTTTAAGTTTACAGGACATTGTAAAGGATTTTCCACAGAGCTCACAATAAAATGGACGCTCATCCAAATGA
The DNA here is from genome assembly GCA_031002005.1 of Vandiemenella viatica. NCBI lineage: Eukaryota > Metazoa > Arthropoda > Insecta > Orthoptera > Morabidae > Vandiemenella > Vandiemenella viatica. Next base: position 15,833 of record JARYHS010003107.1, read on the forward strand.
ATCTTTTCATGAATTTTGAGATTAGATGAACAAGTAAAAGTTTTTCCACAGAACTCACAAGAACATGGGCGTTCCCCTGAATGTATTCTTTGATGATTTTTAAGTATAGAAGACGTTGTAAAAGATTTTCCACAGACTTCACATGGAAATGGGCGTTCACCTAAATGAAGTTTTTGATGACATTTAAGATTATAAGATGTTGTAAAAGATTTTCCACATACCTTGCAAGAAAATGGACGTTCACCTGAATGAATCCTTTGATGGATTTTAAGCTTATAATAATCTATAAACGATTTTTCACACACTTTGCAAGAAAATGGGCGATCAGGTAAATGAATCTTTTTGATGAGTTTTGAGAATAGATGAACAGGTAAAACGTTTTCCACAGATCTCACATGAATATGGGCGTTCACTGATATGAATTGTTGATGATTTTTAAGTTTATAAGACTCTGTAAAAGATTTTCCACAGACCTCACAAGAAAATGGGCATCCCCCTAAATGTATTTTTTTGATGACGTTTAAGATTTTGAGATAATGTAAAAGACTTTTTCACAAAGTTTGCAAGAAAATCGGTGATCACCTAAATGGTTTATTTGTTGAATTTTAACTTTAGGAGATACTGAAAATGATTTTCCATAGATACCAGACGAAAATTGCCATTCATTTAACTGCATAGTTTTTTGTGCTTTAAATTGACCAGCGCTCATGAAAGATTTACCACATGCAATACCAGGAAATGATGGTTTATCTACAGTAGATGTCTTATCTTGTTCTTCTTTTATTATTTTTTCGGTAAATTCAGCTGTATTGTATTTCCGCTTGTAATCATGACAATCACTTCCACAGTTATTGCTGACCCTATGGAAAAAAGAAATTTTTTATTTTAAATTCCAAAAAATAGAATTTATTACAAAGTATAGTAAATATCATAGTGATCTGAGCCAATAAACAGATAAAATTTTTAACTGTATTTGAATGTTTGAAGAAGTAATAAATACTTTCTTAGGTGATATGAAACATTGTATATTGACACTAAATGGACCAGCATTTAAGAATTAGAACAAAAGTGTATTTTTTGTAAATAAAATATAATTAATAGTAAAAACAGTTATGGTACAAGAATGGTGATGCAAAAAATGATTACCTACTTACAAATTTCAACGAGATATTAGTAACACAATCTGTAAATAACTTTAAAAGGAAAAGCAAGATCTTCTTAATGAATTAACATTCTGATACCTATAAAAATGATGGGAGTACTATTTACAAAGTAAGTATAACTAAGAAAAATTAATATCAGTAATATATGGTTTCATGCATTAGGTAATCTTAGTGTAGTAGGCTTTAAATTCATTTGGTAAACAGTTGCATTATCATATATAAATAAAGATTTCTAGTTAACCCTTTGACTGCCATAGACGCGTTAACGCGCGTGGCTACTACTGCGCCCAGGTGCTCCAGACGTGTATACACGCGCCTTGATCCGTCCGTCAAGTGCTCTGGACGTGTATACATGCGCAGCCTTGCCGCCCTGTCTGTGCTCCGGACGCATTAAGTCGTCGGGCCACTCGGGTCCCCGTGTGCTCTGCTCGTGTTAACGCGCTAGCCGATTTAGCGGTAAGGTCAGGTGGCTGTATATTCGACTCCTGGTGATTTGTTGCATTCCAAAACGTTCGGCCCGTGAGCGTTTACAGCTGCGATTGTATTTGTGGTGCTATTTTTATTTTAGTTTTCACTCAGCAAAATGGCAAGTTGTTGTGTTTGTACAAAGGAGGAAACCATTGAAATTCTTACTAGAAGCGACAGTGAGAATGCTCCTGATAAGGATGATAGTGATGAATCTTCGACAAGAACTCGAAGTAATAGTCCTACGCCATGTACATCAGCTTGTGGAAAAACTATCATCTGTCTCCACAAGAGGTGAACATTCTTCAGAATCCTGTAATTTCAGACAGTGAGAAGCGAAGTGTGTGGGAAAAAGAGGACACTTTAGTGACACGTTTGACTGGAAGAAAAGCGATTATCGTCCTATTTTTCATGCGTTTGACGATTCAGCTGCAGGACACAAGTGTGCATTAGGTCCAAAATTCCAACATTCTGTCAATTTTCAAATATTTTTAACAGAAGATCTTATGAAATCTATTGCAGATGAATACCAATAGGTTTTATTTATATATGAAGGCAAATACGTCAGAATCAGTTTACTCTAGATTTTCAAAGTGTAAGAAAAACTGGATTTGAGGGACTCTATTCCATCATTGCTGTTTGTCTGCTTATGGCTCGTGTGAAAACACTGAAAATTAGTGATTATTGGTCCCGGATAAACTCTTGAAAACACCAGTTTTTGGCGAAATTATGTCCAGAAACTGTTTCCTTTTAATTATGAGAATGCTTCACTTTTCGTGACAACTCCACCAGTAACGGAGGAGAACAGGTTGTTTAAAATAGAAACATTGTGGAAAAAAGTTCGCACAACATTCTGGAGTGTATTTCATCCATATCAGCAAGCATCTGCATTGAGGAAAACCTATTGCTGTTTAGAGGTCGATTATATTTCAAGCAGTATATTCTGTCCAAAATAAGTAGGTTTGGAATAAAAACATTTGTCCTATGCGATTGTCAGATATGGTTTATGTCATAGATTTTATTGTAATATCCGGTGCAATCACGGAAATTGGCTTGCACAATTTTGGGGAAAGTGGCAACATAGTGGTATACACTCATGAAGCCATATTTGGAACGAGGACACACACTTTATGTCGACCACTGGTATTCAAGACCTGACCCTGTTCCTTTACCTTCATAACCACGGTACAATTGCAAGTGGTACTGTTCGCAGGAACAGAAGTAACATGCCAAACCTGGAGAACAAACAGAAACGAGGGAGAAACGCAGTTTATGTCCACTGATATACTGCTAGCTTCTAAGTTGTGCAATAAAGGAGAAGTGTGGATGCTGACCACCTGTTATACAGCAGAGATGTTTCAGACGGAAAAGACAGACTAGTGATAGAATCAAGAAATCTTAATGTGTTATTGATTATAACTCGAGTATGGGGGCAGTTGACCGTACTGACATGCTTCTGAGTTCAGTCGAATCAGTGCGGAAAAGTATTAAGTGGTACAAAAATTTATTTTTCCACGTTCTCAATCTGTGCATTTTAAATGCTCATGCTCTTCACCGAGTACTAACGAGGCGAAAAATCCCAATTGCAGAGTTTAATCTGTCTCTGGTAAGAGAACTTGTTGAAGCATATGCCACAGAACAGAGAAAACATGGCAAAATAAGACGCTCTGATGACGAAAATCCTCTGCGATTTATCCCTTTCGCGGGCAAAATAGTTCTGGCAGCCTGACAAACCAAATTAATCTTAAAAACTATCTAAAACTGTCTTCTTAGTATTATGGAGAAGAGAGTCCAAGTTTCTCTCTTTGTCGTTTCCTATACGACGAGGTGGGAAGTAATCTTCCCATGGGCACTTTTGGGAAGTAATAAAAAAGCTTGTTGTGTATCAATTTTCTTTTTATTTATTGACATAAAATGCATAATTTATACACAAATATGCTCCTTTCACGTTCCCATGTAATTTTCTGAAGCAGGTTTCACTGCATAAAAGGTACATCACATGTTGTGCACTTTTATCTAGTGCGTTTTTCAGCCACTTTAGTTCTGGCAATTTCTGCACCTTCTGTAAGTGTTACTTACAATTGGTTGATGTGTCCCTACACCTATCAATATTACATCAGGCACTTTCCCTCTTTTATCCAGAAATGCTGGATTGCAGCCATACTGATTTCTACAAGAAAATCCTGCAATCAACTGCCTGTCAAGGTGAAGCTTGTATGTCTGTTGATCATAATTTCCGGAATTTCTTTTGTTTTTTTCCATAAAAGCTGTTTATTATTGCTAGATCCAATGAAAACTAGAAGATCCTGTTCCACCACTCTACAGAACGCATTCCTACTGCATATCGTTCCCTAAGCTGGTCAGATCTGTCCACACCTCTAATAATTTTGGTGTAACAATTCACCACTAATTTGTTTTTGATATTGTGAAAATGTGAACAGTCACTTTCCCCATTCCTAATTAGTTTCTTCCGAATCTGAGTACTCTCCACAAGTATTAGGAATTGCAGGCATACTTACATCAATATCTGTCTCTGTAACTTCATTCTCAGATTTACTGTTTCTAGTCCATGTGTGAATCATCCAAAGCATTCAGTTCATCTGGAGCTTCAGGACTTTTTCTCCACATCAGAATCATCATGAAAATAACATATCATACACCACATCTTGATACCTTGGGTTATTCAGGTCCAAGTATTCAGACATCTGAATGTGGAATAAGCAGATAAATAAAATGTATGATAGCATACAAGGCAGGAAATATATCACTATTATTCAATTGTGTGCAACTATAATTATAATATGAAATGTTGGGGCCACAGCAATAAATATTTGTACATGAATTCTCAAATAATAGGTTAGGTTCATAAACAGAACATCGATATATAATTATATTTGACATATATAAAACCTATTCAGTGCAAATATTCCCAACAAGTTATTGAGCTTCTCCAAGTAAATACTAACAAGGGGACAGTGCCGTGGGAAGATTACTTCCCATTCGAAAAAATTAACTTTACAAATTACATGTACAATATTTTTTTTGTGTGCAACACTTGAGAATATTGCTAAGGTACCTAATTACATAAATAGTATTCAGAATTTGTTAATGCTTTCCTTTAATAACAAATTTATTCGAAAAAAACAGCAATTTTGTTCAACACAGCTTGAAAATGGACGCAAAGTTCACAATGGTCATCAAGAAAATTGCGTTGCACAGACCACAATGTAAAAATGCACCATAAAGCGATTTTAACATGTTTCTTCAAGCTTCTGGCAGATGGTAGCACTTGTCAGAGGTGGTAAATACGCTTCCCTCAAGAGCTTTAATTCAATTTGTCGAGTGGGAAGAAGGTTTCCCACCGCCCACGAAAGGGTTATGGGGAGACATTTTCCAGATATTATTGATATTGAAAATTCGAAAGAGCACGCCAATGCGTAGATGCCCAGTATGTTCGAAACAGAAAGTGAGTCGAGAAACCAGGTATGAATGCAGAACTTGCAATGTACCACTGTGTGTTGTGCCATGTTTCGAGGCATATCATACAAAAAAGAATTATTAACCACTGGATAACTGCAGAGTAATAATTGAGTTACATTTACGCCGCTAAAACTTAGTGAAAAATTCAGATTGCTGTAATATCTATTTAAGTATATTAAGAACCTATATGTTTCTACCCAGTCATTCACTTTTAGGGAACGTGCACAAACTACGTGGTTAGGTCCAAGGGGGGGGGGTTAGCTGAAAGGCTACGCTCGACTACGTGGGGGGAGGGAGAGTTTCCGAGCCAGGGAACGTAGCTTTCCTTTCCTAACATTTTTCACAGTTAAAATGAGAACAGAACACACAACAGCATGTGAATATTTATTTACCTCAGTTAATTATCTCGGGTTCACAGGAGACCAAAATGGAGCTGCAGTGGTTTATGGACGCTTCCCTTAGAGGAGCGTTAATTATAAAAACTTTAGATGTCAGATTAACGGCATTATTTGTATCTGAGGTTTCAAAACGCAGAGCGACAGCCAAAGAAGGTCAAACACAACGCTTCAGATTATATTCAGCACACAGCCGTCCGGGTCGCGTGCCGACCTCAGCAGAGCAGGTATCGGCCGATCGCCGCATTCCAAGCGTAGGTAGACAGCTTAGGCGTAAACAAAGCAGCACTCAACGAGGGCTCTGTCGGGCAATCTCTAGCAGTCAAAGGGTTAATACGATAGGAGTTTTAATTCCTATAATAAGTATTGATATCTAAACAGATACATAAAAATTTAATAGTTAATGTCCTATAGGGATTTCTTACACAAATTAGCAAACTGCTAAATTTTAACAAAATGACTACGTTCAAGCTACAATCTAAAATTACTTTTTCGCTGATAGTCTATTATAATAACTATATAAGTATATTTAATAAAATAATGATGGAATTAGATTAAAATCAAATAAAGAATACAATACTAGGAGAAAACTCCTTCCATATATTGGTACTTATTGAAAAAATCATAAATTATGTTGCCATATTATACAAATCACCTTCTCATTAAAAGAATTAAAGTGTTACAACACTGAATACATAGAAAGGAAGAAATTTACTAGACACTGGCTACCCTAATTAAAGTTTCAAATAGTTTGAAGCCGTATATATATAAGTATATTAGTTTTGAATGCTGGAATTTGTACACCCCCCCCCCAAAAAAAAAAAAATAAATGTTTGATCTCAAAACTTTATGTGTATCAACTAAAAGTTTTAAGTACAAGTCACTACTTTGCCATGCCACATACGTGAATATCAGTGTTTCACTAAAGAAGTTTCTGAAGTTTGTCTATCAAAAACACACTAATTGGAAGTATCAAAACATATCTCTTTCAAAATATTTACTTCATTATTAGAAAAATATTTAAATTATGGAAAGAGTGAAATTGTTTTGACTATATGTGTTTTTGCTTAATAACTTAACTGACATAAATATTGAATTTCTATTGCAATAGAACCAATATGGTGAGCCACTGATTAAATCATAACAGACATGATTATTGTTTACCATGTGATTGAAAAAATATACAATAAACTCCAAAATAAGAATATCACTAAAACCATAAACTCTACAAAATAGCTCCATCTGAATGCATTACCGAGCCAATATAAACTAATGAGCCAAAATATTATGATTATCTGCAAAATGGAAGTTGGTCAGCCTATGGAAGGAAAAAGTACAGTAATTCAGTGTGGCAGGCATTCTAGAAGTCCATGGTAGGATTCCAGAGGTATTTGGATTCAGGTGTAAATTCACAGATCACACAATTTGCTTATATGATAGGCTGGCGGTTTTTGGATTGGGAAATGGCGCCTCATAGCATCCCAGATATGTTATGTCTGGCTGGGATTAGACGAGTTTGTTAGCCAAGAAATCAGCACGAGTTCACTATCATGTTTCCTAAAGATAAGGCGAGCCTGTTGGTAAGACATCAACGTGAGTTGACTATCGTGTTCCCCAAAGTAAGGCGAGTCTGTTTGCAAGAAATCAACGTGAGTTCACTATCATGCCCCTCAAACCACTGTAGCATGATTCTGGCCTACTGACAAGAACAGACGTCCCACTAGAAGAACCTAACACCAACACAGCATGAATGTATGCAAGTTCTCCACAATAATTTAATAGTCCACAGCTGTTACATTTCTTCTGATTACTACAATAGGTTCCACTGAAACCCTAGGTGAAAGTTCTGCAAGGAATAATAACGTCCTGCTTCCGTGGCAGTGTGCATGTTTCGAGCATGCACTTGCCTGGAAGATGGTACATCTGGCAACGAACATAAACCTGATGTAACAATAAACGTGATTCATCCAGGCCAGGTGACACATTTCCATTGATCCCTGGTTCAACCTCGATGATCTCGTGGCAACTGCAGTCGTAGCTCATGATGGGTCAACATGTGGACATGTAGATATCGTCTGCTGCATTCATTCTTGCGGTGGGAAGTTTTCATAATGTTTTGGCTCATGAGTGTATGAATAAAGGTTAGCAATGTAAGTTTTGTAATACTTTATAATAAAATGTTCCAACCCATAATGCCCTAAATTTATTCTTTAGTCTACTTTAGCTGTTTATAGTGTTGCAAGACAAAGGTTTTTCTAAAATGAAACCAGAATATCAATTAAACATGTTCCTACCCTGTAACGCAGACATAGGTCTTCCAATACAGACTTTCACATAATATTTTTTAATTTTTTTAATAGATTTAAATTAACAAAACTAAATAGTTGCAAATATAGATTTTCTATTAATGCTGCTGCAATTAACAGGTGATGATCATAAGTAGACTAAATTTCCATTTTAGTGGAAAACTTGAGATTACAAGAAATAACCTTCTTATAAGTTCAATAAATATGACTGAAAAAAAATAAGAACATGAAAATAAAGGTCTAATCTCACCTTCTTTGTGGAAGTCCTGTTGGTATTTTTGTGAAGCCAGAGTGTGACCAAATCTTCAAATACTTCAGAACAATATTCACAGACAAATAATGGAGAGCAAATCGTGAAGATATGCTGGAACACATGTTTCATTAGAGAGGACCTACTTAGAAAGATTTCACCACATTGTTGGCAAATGGAAGCTGGAATTCTTAAGCTTAGCTCATAGCTATACACATGCCTTATCAACGAATCCCGTGTGTTCGAAAGATGCAGGTATGTGACACATGTATACTGCAAAGGCCTGCTGACTGATGTGGTTCTGTAGTTTCTCTTATGAATTGTATTAACACAGCACTCCTCAGAGCCGACTGATATTTTACTTTTGATTGTCTGTGCACTTGAAGCCTTCTCCATCACACTAAAATTCATCTGACACAGTGGAGAACAATAATTTTTGGTTGAAATTACGTTTTTGACCTACAAAAAGAAATACGAATTTTCAGTTGATTTAAAAAGAAGGCAAAGGAGAAACATACACAGAAGCCTACAAATATGGCCATATGAACATAAATATGATGAAAAAAAATTATCAGCCCAAAACTTGCAGACACACTTTCTCTCCAGCAACCTGTGTATTGTCTGTAGTTACACAAGACTCAAATGTAACGGAATGTATCATATATGATTAAGCATTTCAAATTATCATTTTAAGAAGGTAAGGTAAAATGTAATGCTATGATGAATGGGTTTCAAGTAGCAATAATTTGTAGATTGTATGCAAGTATACTTACTGATACTATTTTGTGAAAAAGCAATTCATAATTTATGAGTATGTTTCACCAATAATTACGGCATTATCATTTATTACTGCCCAACACATTATAGTCACTTTTTGTAAAAAAAATATCTGTTATATATCTAAAACAGATAAATAGTTCTCGACAGTGAGTGTTCATCACGTACCGAAGTGAGGTCTGGGTACCCCAGGGAAGCGTGATAGGGCCTCTGTTATTTCTCATATACATTAATGATTTATGCGACATGTTAGGGGGGATGAAAAGATTATTTGCCGATGATGCTATTATTTATCGTGAAATCAAAACCCAGGACGACTGCGATTTGTTACAAGATGATATGAAAATAATTGCGTGGTGTAAACATTGGCAGTTGGAGTTAAACGCTAAACAGTGGCAAGTCATGCATGTAAGTAAAAAGGTGACACCAGTTAACCATGAATATACAATTAATGATACTGTCCTTAGAACGGTAGATTCCGCTAAATACCTAGTGGTAACAATTCGTAATAATTTGTCGTCGAATGAGCATATCGAGAATGTAACGGGGAAAGCAAATCGTATGCTCAGATTTCTAGGTCGTCAATGCACTCCGGAAGTTAAATCGATTGTATACAAGTCACTAACTAGTGCGTTCTCACTTAGAATATTGTTGTTCTGTATGGGGTCCTCATCAAAAGGGTTTACTGGAGACGTTAGAGGAAGTCCAAAGAAGAGACGCCCTGATTCGTGACAGGTATATATAGTTGGAGGGAAAGTGTAAGTGCGATGTTGAAGGAGTTTGGTTGGGAAGACCTGGAACACCGAAGGCGTTGCTCTCGACGGAAGCTAACTGAAAAATTCACGATTGACGTATTTCGGAATGACAGCCAGGAAATATTGCTACCAGCAACATTCATATCTCGGAATGACCGCGGAAATAAGATAAGAGAAAGCAGATCCAGAACCGATTCATTTCTGTACTCATTTTTCCCACGAGCGATTAGGGAATGGAATATAAAGGATTTACCGGGCGAGTAAACTTAAAATCCGCAGGAGTAGCTTTCGCTAAAGCGCTCCGGCCATCCTGATCTGAGTTTTCCATGGTTTCCCCAGATCACTCCATGCGAATGCATGGATGGTTCCTCACAATAGCCCATGGGCACCTCCTGCCATATCCCGTATATCCCTTTCAAATTATCACCCTTTCGGATAGGTGCAATACACTCTCCGCCACACACTTTTAGTGAATCGCGGAGTAATACTCGTAATAACAATAATAATAATAAAAACGTCTTATATTATCAACTGCGAGGTTTATATTTATACAATTTGTCAATTGCAGAATTAATCTATCTGTAGGTTCTTTTATTGTTTTAATGCATGAAGTTAATTAACAATTTGTTGTTTGTGTATGTGTCTCATATATGTTAATTAATCTTTTCCTAGTATCGTTGAATATGTCTCTATATTTACACAAAACATTACTGTAACGTAAAATTCACGTATGTCTCTCAGGATGGTGTAATGAAAACACAACATTTCGATCACTGATTCAGCTGTCTTTTTCAGGTGTGGCGTAGCTTACTTTTGTAGTAAGCTTACTGTAGCTACCTCAACTGAATTGCCTCTTACATGCTTGCAAGTGAAGCGCCTTACCCCAGTTCCCAATGTAGTATGAACCTAAGCTGTTCGACTCCAGCAACAACTGGCTGCAGACGTGGTTTGCAGCACAATTTTTACGGCAAGGAGTCAATAACGAAGGAGTGATTTTGTAGAGAGCCGCAGATGAAGCCAATCGCTTCCAATGGAATCAGGCGAGCGGCTTGGTTGCGGACCAAGTCAGGCGCTCCACTTCCAGGTTATAAAAAAAAAAAGCGTAAAAACATGGCAGATCAGTCGAGACAGTCACAACAGGCAATGAAGGACACGTGACTCCTGACGAAAATCGAGCGTGGTAACACTCTGATCTAGCATTCGGGTGGACACGGGTTTGAATCCCTGCCCAACCATCCAGATTTTGGTTTTCCATTGTTTCTCCATATCATTCCATGCGAATACCACAACAGTTCCTTCATAAGGACATGTCTGAATTCCTTCCCTTTCCTTGCTCCCAGTTCTTTCGATGCTGACGAAGCGTAAAGGTATAAGAAAAAATACCTGTTTAAGAAAACAGTGAGCTACGTGTACTTTGTGTTTTCATGACATCATCTTGTTGGACACCATTTAATAATCCCTTGTAACATTACAGAGGAATAGTCTCCACTCACGTAACGTAGTTTTTTCTTTTTTTTTTGCGCTGTTCCTACATGATAATTCACATACCTTTATCAAATTCTGATAAATTCATCTGCTCTTTTACTATCCCCAATATATTGAATGTGGAAAGCATGCACTCCCACTATTAAAACATAGCGCCAATTTTTCCTCAGTTCAAAAGATATATCATTTCATCGATTCCTCACTATCCTTTTATACATTTTTTTAAAATTTGATGTATTATTATAGATACACCACTCTTTGTTCGATCACCTCTACCCAGAAATTTGGTTTGGGAGGCTCGAGCGGATTTCGTTTGGGGGGAGGGGTGGGAGGCCTTGAGTCGAGCAGGGGTAGGCTTTAAAGTCATGTTGCCCTTAAAATATCAGTATAGCTAAAAAAAAAATTTCACACTGAGTTGAAGACATGGTGAACCATGATATACTGTATTTATATACATCATTAAGCCTGAGTGGAAGCAGGGAGAAAGAACGTTACTGGCTGTAAGTGACACACAGTAACACGAAACCAACATAGTTGAGGGTATGGAGACCAACAGAACATAAAATAATTGCTTAGTAAAAGCGCGTACACACAAGGCCGACCGAGGTCAACAAACAACAACCAATGTATTGGGACGAATGATGGTGGCAAATGGATTGGCGTTTGTCCTCTCGTCCACATCAAACCAAGGGGTTAGTGCCAATTGAATCGGCCATGGTGGAATCGCAATTGACTCAGAAAACTTATCAAGGTAGCTAGCATTTTATATTATGAATTAATAAGTGAAGTTTGAATTATAATTTAACAGACCGATCTTATGAGGGAAGAAGAGAATTTATTAGTTTTTGCTGATCGGAAAATGGATGAAAAAATTTACGCTTGTTAGTGATCTCTCTTTTCAATATTGTGGTGCCAAAAGATGTCATCAATGATAACACTTATAATTAAAATTTTAAAAGAAACAATACCACTCTCAGTTTTGTATTTGCATTCAGCTCTTTACACTCCATGGCAAAAATGATTCAATTTTCTTCTTACATTTTGCACATTAACAATGAAAAAGTCACTTAATTCCCCTGAAAGCGTCTAGTTTCTTCAGTTTGTCTTTAAATAATCATAGTTTGAAAGGTCCAAAAAACATTTCCATTTACAATAAAAATCCACCAGTTTTAATGCAGTCACATTATTCCATTCCTAATTCCAATGATTTTAAACACTATAACAAGCTATTACTGGATAAACGCCGTTAGGTAAGACAAATAACTAATTAATAAAACTCACAGACATTAACAAACTAATTTATATTAGTTTGGTATTTATACAAGGGGGGAATACAGGGGCCAACAGAACGACAACCCTTTGATGTTACCACCAGCAGAACGATTCTCAACCAAGGCCAACCAAGTCGTTGGCTCCAATTTGTCTCGTGTACACACCCAGCGAATCTCTCTCGTTGGCCGTGATTTGCTTAGAGTGTACACACTTTAAAATCAACACAAATTCAAGAAAAATAAATAAATTCAGTTTAATAATTACACAGTTCTTATGGAATACAAGGTTTGTAGAGAGTAATACAGACAAAATAAACAAAGCATGTAAGATGAACAACAGGAATCAAATGTAAGAAAAAAAATTCTAATAGGGTCGAAGATACGAATTTGATAAAATTCTGGTAACAAGTAACAAACAGTAGTACAACTTTACATCTAACAGAAGGATAAAGAATTTATATGACGAACCAGGTCTTTCAGAAACACAATTCACTGTTCCCATTGTACAGGGCATATGTCGGTGATGGAAATTTAGGGATATTGGTCAAAGAATTAGGAATAGTACATACAAGGGTAAAGATGACCAAGATCACAAGCTGGCACTTGTTTTCTTGTATAAGGGAGTGAGAATATTTTATTTTTTGGCAAGGGTGTCAAGAATTGGAACAATTTACCTAGTGAATTGATGAATAATTTATCAAAAACACTAAAGGAATTTAAAATTTAAGTTTGTAAAATGCAAAAAAAAAGGTGAGGGAGGAATTTAGTACTGAAAATACATGAGATAAATAAAAAATTATAAGAAAGGTATAATTAGACGACCAAGGGAATTTCCACTGGAGCATGTGCTCCATTGCAATTAAAAATTAATTAATTAAAATAAGTAATTAGTGAAGACTGATGAGGCTCTCCCATGGTTTTGTTCACTTTGTCTTAGGGATGATAGGATTTGGGAGATGGGCGAAACGATTAGGGAGTTGCGTGAAAGAATCAGGGTTCTTGAGGCTCGTCCTGTGGAGGCTCAGACTCTGCAGGCGTGGCCTGTGGTGGCCTCGCCTGTGGAGGTTCAGCCTGTGGGGGCTCAGCCTGTGGAGGCTCAGCCTGTGGAGGCTCAACCTGTGGAAGTCCAGCCTGTGGAGGCTCAGACTGCACAGGCACAGCCTGTGGGGGCTGAGCTTGTCGAGGCTCAAGCTGTAGATGCAGAAAGTAGAGATAGTGGGTTGGAGGAAGTTGATAAGGATGGGTGGGAGCTGGTAATATGTCATAAGAGAAACATGGTTAACAGGATGAACAAGCCAGACACTTCAGTAATTGTGGGAAAAAATAGGTTTGACCTGTTGCCAGAGTAAGCAGGAGAAGAGCCTCATGTAGATGTAGGAGTAGGTAAAATGCAGCAGACCTTTAGGAATAAGGGCGTGCAGGGCAAGAATAGGAAAAAAAGGGTTCTGCTGCTAGGTAGTAGCCATGGGAGAGGTGTAGGCCCTCTTCTGCAGGGATCAGTTAGGTACAGGATACCAGGTCACAAGTTTTTTCAAACCTAGTGCAACATTATGGCAGGTAATAGAGGATGTAGGTTCCCTTTGTAGGAGTTTCAATAAGGATGATAGAGTAGTGATAGTGGGAGGTGCGGGAAATAGTATTGATAGAAACGCGAGTTATAGTATAGAGAGTGACCTGAGGAAGGTGGTGAACGGGGCACAGCATACCAGGGTGGAGCTCATGCAGGTCCTAAGTCGCCATGACCGGCCACAATTGAACTATGCTGTGAGGCGGGTTAATGTGGAAACGGAAGTGCAACTTGGGAACAGCATTAGTTCTGTGTTGGGGGTTGTGCCTGTGAACACCATTGGTAGGTGGGGTTTCACTAGGCATGGCCTACACCTAAATAGAAGGGGGAAGGGAGTACTTTCTGAGTTGTTAGCTAAAGCAATGAGGGAGCCCATTTCCAGTGATGATGGGGTCAGGACTATTCCTTTTTTAGGATAGGGGCTGCTGGTGAAGGGACAAAAATAGATTATCAAAGTGATACTGTTTGCAGATTCACGATGGGGAAAGTCACAGATGTTAAAGAAACAGATGAAGTGGCTGAAACAATAACTGCCTGTGGTAAAAGTGGGAAAGAGGAGATAAATTCTGAAAATGTAAAGCCAGTAGTAAGGGTGTTAATGGTAAACTGTAGAAGTATAATGTACAAAGTAATCGAATTTGCAAACTTAATTGAGATACACAAACCACAATAATAATTGGGGTAGAGAGTTGGTTAAAAGAAGAAGTACAAGACAGTGAGGTTTTTCCTGATGGTTACAGAGTGTACCGCAGAGATAGAGGGGCAATTGGTGGGGGAGTTTTCATACTAGTTAACAAAAACTACCACAGTTCACTGGCGTTCATAGATCAATACCATGAGTTACTTGGGGTAGATTTCTGGGGTAATAAAAAAGACAAAATCAGAGTGTTGGCTGTTTACCGCAGTGGAAGAATGACAGAAGAGGATGAGGCTCTTGGGATATTTTGGATATATTTCCAATTAAGCCCGATGAAAACCTTTTGAGGTATCAAATAACTAAAGGAATAAGTGATCATGAAGCAGTTCTGATGGATATTAGAGGATTCAGTAAACCAGCAGCCAAAATTGAAGGGGGAAATAGTCACAATTATAAAAAGGCACAGGTTTCAAATTTGAAGAGATATTTCAGAGAACAATTCAGCAAATGGAAGGAAGGCTCATGTACAGTAGAGTCAAGGTGGGAAGAGTTCAAAGAGATAATAAGAAAGGGGGAAGAAAAATTTATTCCAAGGCAGAAAATAAAGAGAAGTGGAGAACCTATGTACTATAATAGGGAAGTGAGGAGGTTAAAGAGGTTGGTAAGAAAAGAACATAACAGAGTTAAGAGACAGCAGGGTAGTAGAGAATATTTAAAACAACTAAACAAGGACTTAATAACAGCAAAGAAAATGGCTAAAGATGGGTTTATGAAGAGTATTGTCAGTGCAGGAGGACCATTGACTAATGCATCTAGAAATTTCTATGGCTATATTAGGAAACTGAGGGGAAGGGAGGATGTAGAGACACTTATAGATAAGGATGGAGAAGAAGTTACTGATGATTTGAAAAAGGCAGAGATTTTAAGTAAGTGGTTCAGTGAAAGCATTAGGGACAATGAATCAGAAACAGGAGGGTCTAATTCAGAGAACGAGCTTAACAACACAATTAGAAATGACGATAGCAAAAAATTTTATATTCATCCTGAGGAAATCTTGAAGGAAATAAGAAAGCTGAAAAAACATAAAGGGAGTGGTGAAGATAATATTACTACAGATATCTTAAAGAGAGCGGGATATGACATTGTTCCTTATCTTGAAATATTATTTAAATTGAGTCTGGATACTTGCTGCTTACCACAGGACTGGAAAAGTGTAATAGTAGTACTGGTACATAAAGGAGGGGTGAGAAATAGAGTTGAGAATTGCAGGCCAATAAGTTTGACATCAGTGGTAGGTAAATTAATGGAAAGATTGATATGCAACCACACCAGAAATATATGTGAGGAACGTAAGTGGTTTTCAAGCAGGCAACATGGGTTCAGGCAAGGATATTCATGCGAATCTCAGTTGGTGGGAAATATGCAAGATATTTCAAATGAAATGGACATGGGAGGCCAAATTGATAGTGTAGCACTAGATCTGTCAAAGGCGTTTGACAGGATAATCCATAAAATGGTAGTAAATAAGGTAAAAACCATTGGAGATGAGGAAGTGATTTGCTGGGTAGAAGAATTTTTAAAAGGTAGGAAACAGAAAGTTAGGGTAGGAAATGTAGTATCAAAAGAAGTAGAGGTAAAAATGGGTGTTCCACAGGGTAGCGTATTGGGACCATTGCTATTTATTATTCTAATGAATAATTGTGTTGATTGTTTACTATCTGATATTAGATTGTTTGCAGATGACATAATGCTCTATAAAAGAATCAAAACGATAGAGGATTGTAAACTGTTGCAGGGTGATCTGGAGAGGATATCTAATTGGATTGGTAAACATGGAATGAAGATAAATGGAAAGAAGAGTCAGCTTATTAGATACACAAATAAAAAACAAAAGGTTAATTATGAATATAAGGTGGGGAAAGAATTGCTTGCTGAAGACTTGAAACGTAAATATCTTGGAATTACTTTTGATAACAAACTTAACTGGGCAGGACACATAGAACAGGTGTTAGGAAAAGGTTTCAAAGTTCTGCACTTGTTGGAGAGAGTGATGAGGGGATGTACGAGAGAAGTAAAGGAATTGGGTTACAAAACTTTGGCGAGACCATTGCTCGAAAATGGTAGTGTTGTATGGGACCCTCATTTTATGTATCAAATAGAGGAGTTGGAGAGGGTGCAAAGAAGGGCTGCTAGATTTGTTTCTAGAAATTATCGCAGAAAGCAATCAGTGACGGATATGATAAAGGAGCTGAAATGGGATTCATTGCAAGACAAGAGGAGGATGAGGAGGGTCATGGGAGTGTACAGGGCATATATTGGCAATGAGGCATGGAAAGATATTGAAATAGGCATGAAAAGTAGTGCATGGAAGGAAAAAGATGACCATGACCACAAGCTGGCACTCGATTTCAGGCACAAGGGTGTGGGAAGATTCTCTTTTTTAGGTAAGGGTGTCAGGGATTGGAATGAGTTTCCAAGAGAAATGATGAATAATTTACCGAAAACTTTGAAAGACTTTAAAGATAAAATTTGTAGAGGGCAAATGTAGGTGGGTGCAGGATAGGGGGAAGATGGGTGTGTAGGGAAATTGCCATAGGAGCCTGTGCTCCATTGCAATTAAATTAAATTAAAGATTGTATTTTTTTTAAAGCAATTGAAACTAATTTAAATAATTTCAATTTCCCTACAAACCTGTTTATCTATTTCATGAATTTCCCTGTTTATTTAGGATTTTTAATATAATACATGTCGACTAACTTGTAGCATCAAATCAATAAAATAAATTTATTGCAAACACTGTAAAACACCACATAGTCAAATGCAAATACATCATAACAACATAAATAAATCTTCTAAATACACAGTAAACTGATATACAGGGTGCTTCAAAAAAATGTATACACACTTTGAACTTCCATAGAAAATTTATTTACCGTTCTACAAAGTTAAATTTCAGGAAAATAGAAAGCTAAAAGTCCAATGTAAATCAAACATAAACAACAAATGTTAATACTGTTCAAATTGGTGACCTGCAGCATCAATACAATTCTGAGTACGAGTCACCACAGATTCTGTACATCGTATCAAAACGTCCAATGAGATTTCTCTACACACTGCTTGAATCTCATTCCAAAGAATGTCTAGGTTACGTGGTTTACGTTTTTGTACACCTCATCTTTTACTGTGCCCCACAAGAAGAAATCCAGTGGTGTAAGGTCTGGAGAGCGTGCTGGAAACTCGATTGGCCCCCTGCGTCCTATCCACCGGCCCGACAAATTTTGATCCAGGTAAGCTCGTACGTCCCTGTGATAGTGCGGCGGAGCACCATCTTGTTGAAAATAAAAATCATCATTACCGTATAATGCACGAATGGCAGGAAATATGGAATCAGCAAGCATTGTTAGGTAATTAATACCAGTTACAGTGCCTTCAAATCGAAAAGGTCCAATGAGTCCCCTTGAAGACAAACCGCGCCACACATTTACACCTGGCAAATTTACAGCTTTTTCAATTGTAATGTGAGGATTTTCTTCACCCCAGTAAACACAATTGTGCCTATTGACAGTTCCATTAAGTTTGAATTGGGCTTCATCCGACCAAATGATGCTACCCATAAATCCCGGTTCACGTATCACCATCTCCTGAATCCATTCACAAAATTGCAACCTTCTATCTGGATCGTCGTCACTTAGCTGTTGCACCAGCCTTGGAATGTAAACACGATACTTGCCTCTCTCCAGAATGCGTAGCACGCTGCTAGCACTTACATCACTTTCACGTGCCCCTTGCCTTGAAGATTTGTTAGGAGAGCGTTGAAACAGTTCCAAGACTGCCATTGATGACTCATCACTTGTAGCTGTTCGAGGCCGACCTGAATGACCTTTATGCACATCACACACTGTTCCATGAACTTCGAACTTGTCTCGTATGCGTGTAATTGTTAATCTTGAAGGTGGTTCTGTATCATACTCCCTTCTCCACTGACTTTGAACTTCATTTACATTCTCAAACTTCCAGTACCACTTAATAACCTGCTTACGTTCTTCAAAACTCAAACGTACGTCCCCCATGTTGATATTACAAATTCCAACTGATAATATAACATAGAGGGACGATTATGCTGGCACCTGGCGAAGAAATATAACACTAGCCTTGTAGAGCGGGAAAACAACAATAGTTTAAAGTGTGTATACATTTTTTTGAAGCACCCGGTATTTTGTAACATGTTCCGTGGTTTCTTCACCAAGTAACTCTTTGAGCCAAATGATAATTCTATTCTTATAGTTTTTGCATTGAAATATATCAACTCATAAAACATCACTGATTAAAATTGTAAAAATATATGAAGTAAATTTCACCAACTATTTAGATTATTAACAATTCATTAAATTTTTATTATTAATGGTATGGTCTAGTATCCCAAACAGGTTATAAATATTCAAATTTTCTCGGCAAGACACCCATATTCAAGGTAACTGACACTACCACTACAAATTTTACATTAACAACCAACTGCAGAACATAATTGGCAACTGTGGGAAGGGACAGTAAAACTAATTGATAGGTTCAAAGTATTCTTATTGAATTGACAATTTATATGTAAAAACTGGTTAGAACTTGCTCTTTACTGTAAATTATATCTAACTTAATTAGGGTATAAATAATGATTTCAGCTAGTATAAATCTAGAAAATAGTTATCACTATCAAAAATAAATCCAATGGATTATTTTCAAAATTAATAATATAGCACTAGTGATTGTATTGCTGTGGTTTTCGTGAAGATTTTTGAAGATTCTCAATCAGCTAACTTCAAACTTATGTATAAAAGCTGTATAAGAAAACATTCAAACTGGTAACTTTACACTCAATTGATATTGGAGAGAAAACATGTTGAGTAACATAAGCAACGACGAGAAATAGACTATACTGCTTCTTATAAACGACTGCAAACAATCAATTCAGTGCGTGGCCACACAGCTACAAGAAAAGAGAAAATTTCTTGTAAATAATGCAAAGTTAAGATATTCACGTTACTGCTAGATAATTCCAACAGTAAATTGTAAGGAGAAAATGGAACTCGAAAGAAGAAAGTCCTCCTTCAAACTTACAACTATAAGGCAAAAAGTATTACAACTCTGCGCATATATGCTAAAGAGTAAAATGTGTTCATTTGAAACTGTACAGCAGTAATCACGTGAATAACATCTTGAGAAGGATTGAGAGCATTAAACGAACCAGCGTAACTGAAGTTGCAGTGAAAAGAGATTATTTAAAGGTAATACACATACGAAAGATAAATACCTGTCTCCTGTTTGGCGTAGGTAACACTTATTGTCTTCGTATTGCCCAGGTATTCCTCTTCAGAAAGCAGTGTACAATAATAATCAGTTCAATCTCACTACACAACAGCTATACAACCAGCTTGTAATCAGCTGATCGCATACAGACATCAACCACACAGATACTGCACTTCAAATTGAATCAGTTCAATCATCACTCCTCCTTTAACTTGGTATTACATTTGATAACAAGCTTAACTGGGCAGGACACATTGGACAGGTGGTAAAAAAAGATTTCAAAATTCTGCGCTTTTTGGAGAGAGTGATGGGGGGATGCACGAGAGAAGTAAAGGAATTGGGTTTCTAAACCTTGGTCAAACCATTGCTGGAATATGGTTGTGTAGAATGGGAACGACGTCTTGTGTATCAAATACAGGAGTCGGAGAAAGTGCAAAAAAAGACTCCTAGATTTGTTTTTGGAAATTATCACAGAATGCAATCAGTGACAGATATGACAAAGGAGCTGGAATTGGATTCATTACAAGACAGGAAGAGGATGAGTAGGGTAATGGGGGTTTACAGTAAATATATTGGCGATGAGGCATGAAAAGATATTTTATTGTGTATGAAAAGTAGTGCATGGAAGGGAAAAGATGACCATGACCACGAGCTGGCACTCGATTTCATGTACAAGGTTGTGGGAAGATTCTCTTTTCTTGTTAAGGGTATCAGAGATTTGTGGTAGTAGTAGTAGTAGTAGTAGAAATTTATTTGTCCTCTAAACCATATAGATGTACCTTATACATAATGATATGAGACACGTCACTTATAAATTAAATTATTTACATTATTTGCATTAAATTACTCCATATAATTCAAACATTCTTCTACAGAGTAAAAAGACCATTCTAATGAATAATTGTGTTGATTGTTTATTGACAATTAAGTTTTTCCCGGCGTATGGTAGATAGGAATTCTTCACGGGTCTTCTGCCGGATAAGATCTTCTAGACACGACGTTTCGGCAGTCACCTCCGCTGCCTTCATCTGGTGAGCTGTCATCGCGAAGTAGCTGCCGCGACGGTTCGATGACCAGATGAAGGCAGCGGAGGTGACTGCCGAAACGTCGTGTCTAGAAGATCTTATCCGGCAGAAGACCCGTGAAGAATTCCTATCTTGATTGTTTGCTGTCTGAAATGAGATTGTTTGCAGATGACATATTGCTATATAAAAGAATCAAAACCATAGAGGACTGTAAACAGTTGCAGGGTGATCTGGACAGGATATTTAGTTGGGTTGGTAAACAAGAGATGAAGATAATTGCAAAGAAGAGTCAGATAAATAGCTACACAAATAAAAGCGAAAGGTTAATTATGAATATAAGGTGGGGAAACAATTGCTTGCTGAAGACTTGAAATATAAATATCTTGGCATTATATTTGATAACAAGTTTAACCGGGCAGGACACATTGGACAGGTGGTAGGAAAAGGTTTCAAAATTCTGCACTCTTTGGAGAGAGTGATGAGGGGATGCACGAGAGAAGTAAAGAAATTGGGTTACAAAACTTTGGTCAGACCATTGCTCAAATACGGTAGTGTAGAATGGGACCCACATTTTGCGTATCAATTCCAGGAATTAGAGAGGGTGCAAAAAAGGGCAGCTAGATTTGTTTATGGAAATCATTGTAGATTACAATCAATGACAGATATGATAAAGGAGCTGGAATGGGATTCATTGCAAGACAGGAGGAGGAGGAGGAGGATGAGGAGGGTCACGGGAGTGTACAGGGCATATACTGGCGATGAGGCATGGAAAGATATTGCAATAGGTATGAAAAGTAGTGCATGAAAGGGAAAAGATGACTGTGACCATATGCTGGCAATCGATTTCAGGCACAAGGGTGTAGGAAGATTCTCTTTTTTAGGTAAGGGTGTCAGGGATTGGAATGAGTTACCAAGAGAAATGATGAATAATTTACCGAAAACTTTGAAGGAATTTAAAGATAAAGTTTGTAGAGGGCAAATGTAGGAAGGTGAAGGATAGGGGGAAGATGGGTGTGTAGGGAAATTGCAACCGGAGCCTGTGCTCCATTGCAATTAAATTAAAAATTAAAGGAGTGGTATTGAAGATACAACATCAACAATTTGTCAAAATTTCTCCTTTCTGATGTTGTTTTTAAATTATGCGATAGTTTATTGAAAAACTTAAATCCATTGTGAAATGTTCTGTTTTGATACATATTTGTTTTTGTATACATATTAAGCAAATTTAATTTGAATTTAATTTAATTGCAATGGAGCACACGCTCCAGTGGAAATTTCCCTACACACCCAACTTCCCCCTATCCTGCACCCACCTATATTTGCCCTCTACAAATTTTAACTTTAAATTCTTTTAAGGTTTTCGGTAAGTTATTCATCATTCCCCTTGGTAACTCATTCCAATTCCTTACACCCTTACCTAAAAAATAAAATCTTCCCACACCCTTGTGCCCAAAATCAAGTGCCAGCTTGTGGTCATGGTCATCTTTTCCCTTCCATGCACTACTTTTCATACCTACTGCAATATCTTCCCATGCCTCATCGCCAGTATACGCCCTGTACACTCCCATGACCCTCCTCATCCTCCAAATTTGACCGCATTTCAGGCTTCCATGATGTAAATTGAAACTAATATTTGATTAGGAAATCTTGCTGACCAACTTTCACCGAAATGAATTGTGACAGCATGTATCATTGTGTTCGAAAAAGCATGTTGTGATTTCGAAATCTGACACTTCCCTAAAACTACAGAAAAATGTTCTACACATACTGAGGATATGGTTAATTCATAATGAAACCAGGTTGCTGCTGTTCTTCTCTTCGAGGGGATCTGTTTATTGTGTAACAAATCCATCAAATTTTTTTTTCCCAATTTCAAATTTTTTAATATTAAAGCGAATGAAAAATACTGATGTTTAAATCGAGTTTCTATATTGTGTTCAACCATAAACTAAAGTAGTGGATCATATTTCAGGGGGAAGGGCCATGATAGCCATGTGGTAAGCTCTCTGTAAGAGTATTTCATGTGCCATTTGGATGCAGAATCTATGATCGCTAATTTTCTGTAACTCGTAATTTTGTAGTAAATAGTTTGATCATTCATGTCGTTTATCATTTATAGTCTGAAGCCCACAGGAAACAATGAACCCAATAGGAATGGTGACAGCTTCTATTGTTACAGCGCTTGTTACTTCTATACCAGCTCCTTAAATGATATAATTTACAATTCCGACACGTTTAGCCATAGTTTGTGTGGCTTGTTACGATACACACATCTTGGGTCACATTTTTAATATCGGTTGCTTATATTAAATGTATGTTTATTAAGACTTTAGAGTATAATAAAATTACTGACGCCAGGATGCCCATTCTGTATTTAGGACTGCGATGGACGCTGAGCGCTTGCGCTGAGGAGGACGTGAGGCCCTGGCCCGCCTACCAGATTGCAGAAGTGGCGAGCGACTACTCGGCACTGGAGAAACTGCTGGGGGCTGGCGCCGTCACTCCCAGTCCGCAGGGGATTATCGCCAGTTGGATACTGCAGAGACGTCTCAGTCAATAATACAACCGCTGCTGCAGCAGGGACACCTGCACCTGCTGCGGATGGCGCTGCAGCACCAGCTGGGACTGGCCAGCGAGGCAGTCGACAACGAGTCATTAACGCCTCTGCACGTGGCCTCAAGACACGGCCAGCCCCCACCGTGCGGATGCTGCTGGAAGCGGGGGCGGACCTGGAGGCGGCGAGAGAGAGCGACGGGTGGCATCGTTTTATACATATAGCTAGGGAAGGCATGGAAATACATATACCAAAGCGGACAATAAAGGGGGAGAAGGATCCACCGTGGTACACATGCGAAGTCAAAAGATTACTCAAAAAACAAAGGAAAATACATGCACGCTCAAGAAGGAAGGGGTGTCGCAGCGATTTAGAAACCTTAGCTGCTTTAAGAGGACATATTAAGAATGTAATGCGCGAGGCCTTTAACGATTTTCACTCCAACTCTCTCTCTAAGAGTCTCACAGAAAACCCAAAGAAATTTTGGTCGTATGTACGAAAAGTTAATTGTATCAACAGCAATATTCCAGCACTAATTCGTGAAGGTTCCGAAGTTAATGAAAGCCGCGATAAAGATAACGTACTAAATACTGTATTCAAAAATTCATTTACAAATGAACATAAGGATAGTATTCCCGTTTTCCCACGCCGTGGCGAGTCGGTGATGGAATCATTACGAATAGATACTGCAGGTATCGTTAAACAATTAGAGCTCCTGAAGTGGGGGAAAGCACCGGGCCCGGATGGAATTCCAGTATGAGTATTTTCAGAGTATGCGGCGGAAATCGGGCCATTTCTGTCTGATATATTCAGTAAATCATTAGAAGGGCGAAAAGTACCTTCAGACTGGAAAATCGCGCAAGTAACTCCGATTTTCAAAAAAGGTGATCGAATTGATCCGAGGAACTATCTCCCATATCTATAACATCTGTTTGTAGTAGAGTTATGTAGCATATTATATGCTCGAACATTATGAATTTTCTAGATGATAATAATTTGCTTACAACAAATCAACACGGATTTCGGAAGAAAAGATCATGTGAAACATAGCTGGCCCTATTTACACACTACGTAATGAAAGTTATCGATGCAGGTTCACAAGTAGATGCAATTTTTTTAGATTTCCAGAAAGCCTTTGACTCTGTGCCACACAACCGCCTTTTAGCGAAGCTTCGAGCGTACGATATATCGGATCAACTTTGTGAATGGATAAAGGATTTTCTTACTGGTCGGTCGCAGTATGTTGTCGTTGAAGGAGAAAGTTCTTCTAATCTAGATGTTACATCGGGTGTAAGTCAAGGAAGTGTAATAGGACCACTTCTCTTCTTAATTTTTATAAACGATCTCGGAGACAAAGTGAAAAGCCTTTTTAGATTGTTTGCTGACGATGCGGTTATTTATAGGGAAGTAAGAAATTTGGCCGATTGCTTAGAAATTCAGCGTGATCTGATGGTATTTTGGCTTGGTGCGCTGAGTGGCAACTTACTCTAAATTGTAAAAAGTGCAAGACAATGAGCATAACTAACAAAAAGAATCCGATTGTTCAGAAATACAAGGTAAACAGTTCAGTTATTGATATGGTCGATTCTATGAAATATTTGAGAGTAACAGTACAAAGGAACATGAAATGGGACATACACATTAATTCGTTAGTAGGTAGAGCAAATTCCAAGCTGCGATTCATAGGTCGAATCTTGAAAAATTGTAATCAACAAACAAAGGAGATAGCGTACAAGTCTCTTGTGCGTCCACATTTGGATTATTGTTGTGCCATTTGGGACCCGTTTTGTAAGGGATTGGTGGAAAGTATAGAGAAAGGACAGAGATGAGCCGCTCGATTCGTGACCGCTTGCTACAGTCCTTATGAAAGCGTCACAGAACTGATTAGTCGATTAGGTTGGGAGTCTCTGGTAGATAGACGACACACGTTTCGTTTAAACTTATTGGAAAACATGCGTACTTCCACTTTCACTTTTGAGTGTAGTGAAATACTTCTTCCACCAACCTATTTCAGTCAGAAGGATAGGAAAGATAAAATTAGAGAAATAAGGTGCCGGACTGATTCTAATATGAATTCTTTTTTCCCTCGTACCATTAGGGATTGGAATGCACAGCAAAGAGATTAGCTTTGGTGCTGAGCACCCTCTGCCACCTACAATTTTGTGAATTGCAGAGTATATATGTAGATGTAGATGTAGAATAACACGCTAAAAAAATTTTTATTGCATGTACCTACTCCAATAGTCTCTTGAACAATCAGGTATAACGAGTGAGCGGTGCACATGAATTAACCTTGCTTCGATAGCTTTAATCCCCAATCCCTTCAACATCAGAAGCAATGTCTGTATTTAGACCTATACACATCTTCATATTTATGTCGAATCTTCTTAGTACTGTAGTCATTCAAAATTTCAAACAAATGTTGTCGGATGTTGTTGATCCCGTATCATAGAGGCGGATAAAAATTTCGTGTATATTACACTTCTCGTCCAGGTAACGAAAGAAGAGTGAGGCTTGTTCATTACTGGAAATATCTCTAGTTTCATCGACCACGACTGAATAGCAGACCGCATTTTGTACTACTTTTATTATATTATACAGTATTTCGTCACTCAAAATTGCTCACGCTTCGTTAGTTATATCGTATAACAACCGCCCATATTTGTTGCAACCTGTTTAACTCGAAAATATCCTATGGTCACAGCTTCAACATCAAATACAATTTGAATATTCATCCTCCTAGTCCCTTATGGCTAGGCCTTCTATCACAAAAAACGATTTGTTTTCATATCATATAGTTTACTATTTGAAAGCGTTCAGCGTACATTGGCGGCGAGTAATGCGTAAATTGGCTCTATGCAATACAGAAAAACAGTGAACTTCTTGCTTTTTAAAGCTTTATTTCATGATGAAAAATATTGAGTGAGTGCCTTAATGTACTCATCTCCTCTTGATGATGTTTTCGGTGCAGAAACACTACAATACATGGTTTCTTTACAGGTTCGGCAAACCCCTTTTTCTATATCTTCATTATTTTAATAGCCATGAAATAATTGTCTGCCCTTTGAAAATTGTGTCTTTTCTTCTGTTCAAATGTATTTGTAGAAATGACATCTTCTGGTTGGATTTGCTGAGTTGTACTAAGCTGAGAAGAGCTACTAGTGGAGGGTTCTTCAGGTTACGATTTCAAAGGACGAATTTATGTATAGAAACTAATAATTTTCCGAAATAAACACGATAACATGAAGCTCTTAAAGCACATGTTTTGTTTACCAGCTCGCCTAAGAACGAGTGAGACACCTGAGACAGCCTGCGAGCCGCGGCGACGGGTGAGGCGCGACGGATGTCGGGCTAGGATTTGCGCGGGGTCGAGTTGCTCGATTTGCTTGTGTGCGCCTTTTTACGAATCAAACCAACACTTACCACACATTAGATAGTGTTAGGTATGACCTAATGTAGTGTTTATATTTTTCTCCCTGGGCATGATGTGCACACTCACATCATTAACAAGTGCGATCTCGTCGAGACGGCTGGCCTTGCTAGGAGGCGCGTGACGTGGGTAACACAGGTGTCGCTCGAACTCGATTACTGATTACTGTTGATGTCTATGCTCATGGGTTCTCCGCACCCACTATTTACATCTCTTGGGTGCCAGAGCCCCTGAACACCCACAGAGTCGGCGCCCCTGTCATGGAGTCTAAATGTGGGATGAGGATAGATATTCTGAAGATTTCTTCTGTATTTTCAGAGGGTTGATTTGGTCAGTAGGTCTGTCTTGTGACTATTTGAGGACTTTTAAAAAATCATGATTCAATTCTTCGCAAAATAATTCTTCGAAAATATCGGCGAACTCCATCGTGGCATTTTAACGGTGATAATTTGTATATGTGATCGTGTTATGCTTTATATTCATATTTACTTGTTGTAATTGGTTGCACACCAACTCAAGTGTGGTGGAATAGACAGCAATCAGTAACAATGTCTGAGTTGTCGCAGTCATGTGGAGCTAATGTGCTTTGGTTTTCGTTATAGAATTTGGTACCTTGTGCAAAAGCTCTTCTAAAACTTGCACGTTAGTAATAAAGTTTGTAGAAAAATTTCTTACACACTTGTACTTTTCTGTTCACAGAAGGGAGGTATATTGGGAATTTTAACTGACATCGTTCAGGTCATTGATGAAAAGATTCAATATTTGACTTGCACAGTGGAAGAATAGGGCTCTAGGATACTCAATTTTCTGAACACCACCTACATTACAGCACAGCCAGTATTGCATTACTGTATCCTAGGATGACATTGATGTCATATTTTGCAAAATAAGATTGATAGAAGTTTTCAGCGGCGGCCAAATTTATTGTCAAAGTGTGTACATGTCCTATTGCTATAGCTGATTAGACCAACCAGAGGTAGATTGTAAGCCATTCAGATTGAAACGTTCTTTTATCTTCAAGAAATCTACACGGAAGAAAACAGGCGGAAGAATATTTAATGAAAAAATATATGAACGAACGAACAACCTACTTGACCTACCGAAACTGATCCCCGCGACATCGTTCACGTTTATAAAAGTATCTTGTATGATTTTCCATGACCATTCTCATATTTTTTTTTCACTAGAATCCTTTCAACCGTTCAAAGGTAGTTAAAGGACAAACATCCAAAAAAGCTACTTTCACATTTATGATATAATATTAGAAACATCAATCAGATAATGGGATAGATGGCGTGGCCTGGGAGAGCCTATATCCAGGAATGTGTGATTCTGGGCTTATGGATAATGGTGAACGTATGTAAATTCTAACGAGTGTAATGTTAACATAATTTTAAATCTTTAATTTTTAGTATAAAATTTGGGTACAAACTCGAATATAACACACTGAATTGAGTGTAGTAGTATGAAGTGTATCATCAACATCCGATTAATTACATTAGCCTTGCCTTTTTTGCATAAAAAAGTCTTATATCTTTCATAATTTGAACAAAGTCCCATATGTACGATCACTCACACGTCTTGTGGCGTAGTCGGCTGTGGCTGACGGCTAATTAACTACTTGTTTGTTAATTAATTAATTGTTCACAAATCGTGAGCTTGTATAGGTTGGTGAATCCCCTGCCACCTCGATCGCAAGACACTTGAGACAACCAGGAAAGATGCGATCCAGAGACGCAAAGTAAAACCCACGTGACATGAATTTGGCATTAATTTAATTGGTTAGTTTTATATACCTACCTATAATTTTTGAGGCTGTCTTCGATTTA
Source organism: Vandiemenella viatica (assembly GCA_031002005.1). Taxonomy (NCBI): domain Eukaryota; kingdom Metazoa; phylum Arthropoda; class Insecta; order Orthoptera; family Morabidae; genus Vandiemenella; species Vandiemenella viatica. The sequence continues at coordinate 44,520 of JARYHS010003107.1, forward strand.
ACGACACACCTTACATACTTACAGTGTAAAAAAATAACTCAATATTGATACAACAATCATGGGAATTTTGGTAAAAAATAATTCAGTAGATCCTACGCCGTGGTATGCGAATATAGAAGACACGCTGAGTCTGAATAAATTGGAATAGGAGAATCTGCTGGCAATGGCACTCAGGCACATAATACGTTTGCTGCACCTTGTCGATAATCTTTCCACAGCTGGAAGCAGTAGACAAAATTCAGCTTAAAGCTAACAACCTGTCTGTAGAACCGTCCCAGCTGTCAACCGTAGTTAAAAAGTTATTTGAAACACGAAACGAATTTTTGATCCTGACGAGATATATAAATAATTTGTTATGACTCATGGAAGGATTAGGTTTGATCCCCAGCTTAAGTGGGCGAAGTTCAATGTATATAATAGACCTAAATGGATAGTATAAAATTCGCACAGATAAATGCTAGACGGAGCAAACTGGTGCTCCATGGGTCGAGAAAATTAGCAGAAGGAAACTTCTGGGATGTGTTATGCCTACAAGAACCACATTCAAACAGATGATTGATACCGTTCAAGCCAGTGTCAGCGCAAAATATAGCAGACGGAGATCATCCCATGACAGGTATAATAGTCCTAAACAGGAGCACAACAAACACGAAAATCGCACAATTCTGTGATGAACACAAGATATATGTAGAAATCAGTACGGGATGGTGTAACACGATTGTGATGTCTATGTAGTTTCAATATATAAATCCAATACCTTAATAAAATTAAAGATATATTCAATAGTCTGGAAAATCAGAAAATAATCATAGCAGTTGATACAAACGCACGGTCAGTACTTTGGTACAGTGACCAAACTAACGAGAGAGGAGAGGATTTGATGGAGCTGATTTACGAATTACATTTGCAAGTAAGAAATAGACCATACAATCCCCCTACTTTCAATGACAGATGGGGAGCCACATCCAATATAGATGTAACGCTCACCAGCGAACATGTGGGGAACACGCTAAAAAACTGGACAGTTCTAGACAGCCAAACCACGAGTGATCATAATATAATTCTATATGACCTTTCCAGGGATCTAACAGAGGCTGTTAGCAGTGAGAATATCAAACACTGGTACAATATAAAGAGAGCGTCATGTTGTAGACTACGGGAGGGATTACGAACACCAGTGGGACTAATGGAGGGGAATGACGATGATTATATTGCGAGGGAGCTGACCAAATCGATTCAAACAACAATAAAGGGCAGTATTCCACTGTCGAAAATTAAAATGGTGAGGGATAAACCATGGAACTAACGGCTGTATAGAATCGGATCTAAAATGCGAAAGGCGAGAAGGGAATACAAACGCTGCCTTGTGGCGGCTGGTAGGTATATCCTTCTCAACTGATACAGAGAGAGAAAAGAAGCTATTAAGCAACAATTACTTCTGGAGAAAACTCAAAGTTAGGATGCATATTTTAGAACAAATCTTAGGTCAGACCCCTGAAGAATACCATACAAAGTAGTTGAAGGTAAAATTGGACCACCCACAACTACCGTGAGGAATGAGGATGGGACCATGAGAAAGAAATGGACCACAACGGCCGAGGTACTAATGCATCAACTATTACCCGACGACTTAGAAGACAGTGAAAAGCGATATCCATAGAAAAATGCGCAGTGATCAATTACAGTTGTATATAGTCACATCGGAAGGGGAAAACATAACAATAGCATGGTGATCAGAGCCATAAACAGTATGGCGAAACATAAAGCCCCAGGTCTGGACGGAATTGTGGCTGAAGTAATGCAGGCTCTGGTGGTTCAGTTAGCTCCTCCCTTATGTAACTTACTAAACAAATGTCTGCTGCAAGGCAGAGTTCCCAACATGTGGAAACAAAGTGACATTTTAATACTAACAAGGGGGGAGACAGGGATCTGGCCAATCCAAAATCTTATTGGCTGATTTTCCTGCTCATTGTGCTGGGAAAGGTTCAAGAAAAAGTACTGATCGCTAAATTTCAACATCATAGGAGTAATATGGGTATGAACATGAACCAATACGGCTTTAGAGCAGGCACGTCGGCCGAAGATGGAATTAACAGAGCGGTAGAAATATGTTATAGGATTTTTTGTAGATATTTGTGGCGCTTTTTTATAATCATTGGTGGCCGATATTGTTCCGGCGCCTAAGAGAAATGAAGTGTCCAAGCAGTCTATATAATACACCGATGGATTATTGTAAAAATCTTTACGGTATACTGAGATGCCCACAGGGGAATGTAGATAAACATTTGACTAATGAATGCCCTCAGGGGTCGATCAGTGGACCGGTTTTGGGGCTGGATGGCTTACTGGGGCTGGTTGCCTATGCAGACGACTTGCTGTTGCTAATTGAAGGTCGATCCAGACAAAATATAGATAATATAGCTAAAGTGGTGATTGAGAAACTCCAAGCATGGTGCTCGGAGGCAAAGCTTAGTCTCGCGCCAAAGAAAACTCAGATGATGGTATTCATGAGCAAATTGGAACGTAACCCTACTATCAAAATAAATAACGTAAACATAAAGAGAACAAGGACAACCAAATATCTTGGAGTCATCTTGAATGAGTCTCTGAACTTTGCATCACACATTACTGAGACGTGCGAAAGGGTTAAGGCTGTGCTTAACAAATATAACAGTATAGGCCAAAGAAAATTTCACCTTTTTAACATTACGATAAGAAGATATCACGATGCTATCTTAGCGTGTATAGTAGGGTACGGGTCCAGTGTCTGGGTACACAGACTTCGACTGGTGAAACCTATGGAGTAGGTCCTAAGAGTGCAGAGAAGTGTGTTGCTGCGATTGAGTGGAGCCTACAGTACTACCTCCACAAATGCCCTACCAATTGTCATAGGTGTATTGCCACTAGACCTCGAAATCAGTAGAAGAGGGACCATATACTGGTTATGAAAAGGAAATTAGGCCAGGGTGCAGGAGATTGTGGAAACAGTTGCACAGAATGCGGCAGAAATCAGCTCTACACTTCTCGCTGAATGGCAGGAGCGGTGGGAAAATAGTTCCACAGGCAGAAGATTATACAGCGTGTTTCCGAACCTACAAGAACGACTGCAACTTGAATACTGTCACCCCACACCAGGCCTAATACATTATGTCACTGGGCACAGCCCATATAACAGCCTACTTTGTCAAAGAGGGCTCAATGAAACAAGCTTATGCGATTGCAGGGCAGAAGGAACCCCTGAATATGTAATGTGGGCCTGTTCAATAACGAAAGAAGTAAGGACGCCGGACATCAACAAAATACGGAATAGATCAACGTGAGACATAATTCTAGATGAGAGATCATGGATTATTCGCGATAATCTGGCGAGCAAAGTATCTCAACTGCACAGAAAAAGATATCTGGACCGAGCGGCAGTCGGGCATGGGGACCGGCCTAGGGACGTGGCATGACCAAACTTACGGGCATAGAAAATTATTCACGGATAAGAGTAAACAGTATTCTACAGAAACAACGGGGAACCGAAAAAATTTTCCCGATGTGTCGGTTGATCCTGTTCTACTTGAAATCCAGAAGGGCAGTGGTTGACAGACTATTCCTGGATAATGGTGGTGGATAGATTAGTGTTCCTAGAGTAGTATAGGCTCAGAGTTAGATTAGTATAGACGTTGTAGATAAATTTTTGTAACATAGAAACGAATAAGACCTTAAAAGGGATAGGTGGATTGCAGTACCAGAGGTGATTATTGCAAAAACAAATCAAATGCATAACTGTTAAATTACATGACAGAACCATTGGTAAAAGGAACCGAGCCTATTACAGGCCTGAGTCAGAAGTGACAGAATGAGCAAACGTCAGCATACCATTTACAGCAAACAAAGCGCTTCAACCGCGGCCAAAAAAATCTTGTTTGTAATTTATAGGGAATGTATCATTGAACTTTTGCACAAATACACAATGAACCTTGACAATATTTGGGGCGTTAATCTCCATATTAATGGTAAGCCGGGATGTTGCAAATGTTAATAGGCTCAGGACTGTAATTGCTTAGAGTATAAAATTAAGTGAATGTTACTTATTATCAATTGTTATTAGAACCTCCATATTACATTAAAACAACATTGTAATCCTGCAGTACTTCAGTGGAAACTAAAATATTGCAGTAAGATTATAAAACCGTAAAACACCACTGCAATGTTGGACTCTAGCATATCCCTTATACTACTACATCGCAAGCATGCCTATAAACTCCAATGTGCATTAGTAATAGAAATATTATCAAAACAATCAGAATCAGTTAAACGTTAAAGCAACGAAAGAATACGATCCTAAGTAGTAACCAGAGGAGAGGGTTCAAGCTCAGCTCCTGGAAATGTAAATTTTAAGGAGGAGGTACAGAGTATAAATACAATAAACGACATTTGTTAATATTTACAATATTAAAGAGTTTGCAATAACTCCGCCTGCAGCAACTACTGGGTGGATTGAGTAACTTAGTAGTTGCTGTTGCCGGTCCCAAGCCCGGATAAAGGAGGAGGGTTGGCTGAGAGCCGTAAAAGATTAGGCCAGAAAACAACTTGAGGCAACCTCTATGGCTCATTACCATAGTTGTAATACTGAGATCAACAGAGTGTGATCGCCCCATACTTTCAACTTAAAGCATGATGGTAACGTCTGCTAACAAAGCAACTACCCCAGGCCCTGGTAATCATACTAGGTTTTCTCGGTCATCGGATTCTGGGGGACCGAGAACATCATGCGGGAATGTATCGGAGCTTCCCAAATCTCTTCGTCCGAAATGCAAATATTTTCTTGGCACTTTGAACATCAATACACTTCTCAAAGTTGGCAAACTTAAGGAGCTAACAGAAACATTAGACAAATTCAACATCCAAATTCTAGCCCTTCAAGAAACAAGATACACAGATGAAAATCATTTTGAATCAGGAAATTACAGAATCTACAAAGGCAAACCAGCAATCTCAATCCCTAACAAACCAACACAATTTGGCACTGGATTTGTAGTCAAAAGAAATATTACAAACTCAATATTAAACTTCACATCTCCTTCTGAAAGAATCTCAGTACTGTCAATCAAATCAGGAAATAAGGCATATTCAATAATAAATGCACATGCACCTACAAACAACTATAATCAAAAAGATCCGCAAAAAGTGGAGGACTTCTGGGAACTATTAGAAGAAACGGCAAACGAAATTCCGCTGCATCATATTAAAATTCTGATGGGAGACTTCAATGCGCAGATTGGCAGAGAAAAGAAATTCAGAGCCACTGTAGGACTCTATCCTGCACACAAAAGAACCAATAAAAATGGAGAGCGACTAATTGCCTTCTGTGACAATTTTGATTTAAAATTAATGTCAACTCATTTTCTGGCACTTCCACACAAGAAAAAAACCTGGAGATCACCAAATTATCATTTAGGAGAATTTCAACTAGATCATGTTGCCATCTCCAAGAAAAATCAGAAGGAAATTATGAACGTTAAGGTAAAAAAAGGATTAGTTGACTCTGATCACCATTTGTCTCTAATTAAAGTAAAATTTCAACCAAATAGAGTCAAACCCAGAATACGACAACATACGCGAATCAACCCTGAATTCTTGGAACAAGAATCTGAAACTTTTCTTGCCAATATATACAGCCAACATGCTACCAATTGGCCAGAACTTAAAGACGCACTCCTCAAAGCTGCTCAAAGCATCGGCTCTCCTCCCAGAAAACGCAAACATAGGTGGTGGAATGAAACCTGTGATAAGGCTATTGAACTTAGAATTAAAGCCTGGCGAAATTGGAGTTCCCACAAAACCATTCAGAGTTGGCAGGAATTCATTAATACACAGAAACAAACTTCAAAAACCATTAGATTAGAGAAACGTATGTATGATAGACAGAAACTAGCAGAAATTGATGAAGAGTTTAAGAAAAACAACACTAGAAACTTCTACAGAACGTTCAAGGAAGAATTGTCAAAATACCAGGCACCTAGCCTCTGTTTCAAACGTCCAGATGGAACTCTAGAAACAAATAATATGGAAAATTGTAAGCTCCTAGCAAATTACTTCAAAGACCTTCTAAATTGTGAAAACCCTAAAGGACAGCTTACCTTTGAAAAATCCACTCCAAATCCAGATTCAGAACCTCCCACTTTAGAAGAAATCCAACAAATAATCCGAGGACTTAAAAATAACAAGGCCCCAGGGGAAGATGGCATAATTGCTGAAATGTGGAAAATAGGTGGTATGAGTCTTGCTCAAAAAATTCATATGATTATTAAAGACATCTGGGTCAAAGAAAAAATCCCTGAAGACTGGAAATGTGCACTAATTCATCCACTTCACAAAAAAGGGGATAAAACTGACATTAATAACTACAGAGGAATTTCCTTGTTACCAATTACTTACAAAATACTATCCAAGGCACTTCTCATGAGACTTGAAACACAAATTGATCATCTTATTGGCGAGTATCAGGCAGGATTTAGAAAAGGCAGGTCATGTGCAGAACAAATTTTAAATCTCAAAACCATCTTACAAATCCGTAAAAACCGACAAACAGTAATCACCTTTGTAGACTTTAAAAAAGCTTATGACTCTGTTGACAGGACAAACACTTTTTAAGACGCTAGAAGAATACAAAGTAGACAGAAAAACCAGAGAATTAATCAAACAGACCTTAACGGATACCATTTCAAAAGTAAGGTTCTTAGGTGAGGTGTCGGAACCTTTTAAAATTGGCACAGGAGTTCGACAAGGAGATGGACTATCACCTCTTTTATTCAATCTTGTTCTGGACAAAGTAATAAAAACCTGGGAGAATGAAGTAAAAGGAATAACCATTGGCAGGCTACTCAGAAATAAACTTCACTTGCGGTGTTTGGCCTTTGCAGATGATCTGGCAATTCTCTCCAACAACAAGCAAGAGGCAGTCTACGCACTTGAAAAACTGCATGAAATTGCAGCTAAATGTGGTCTCGAAATATCATATGTTAAAACCCAATATATGGAAGGATCTTCACGGTACCAAGATGGACAACCCTTAAAAACGCGATTTGGCAATATCTCTCAAGTAGCTAAATTCAGATATCTAGGAGAAATTATTCAACCTGCAGGATTAAATCGTGAAGCAAACAAGGAGAGAATAACTAAATTACAAAAAGCCTACAGAATCACCTGGAACAGATACAACAAAAAGTCAATATCCCGAAATGCCAAGTTAAGACACTATAACACTGTAATCAAACCGGAGGCATTATACGCATCAGAAACCTTGATTATTGGAGGAAGATCATTGATTAAAGATATTGAAAAGCAAGAAAAGAAAATTTTAAGAAAAATCTTTGGCCCTGTTTGTACCGGAGGAATTTGGATGAAAAGGAAATCAAACGAACTGTATCAGCATTCAGGAAAAAATTTCAGATACATTCAGGAAAAGACGAATTAAATTCTACGGCCATATTATCAGAATGAGTAATAACAGACTAACAAAAAGAATTCTAAATCTAGCCCTTTCAATGAAAATTAAAAACAACTGGCTAATTGAAATTGAAAAGGATCTCCGGGAAATAGGAATAACAGACGACATCATACAGGACAGATACCAATTTAGTAGCATGGTCAACAATCACCAGTTTGCCAACAGCCAGTATATCAGAAGAAGAAACACGTGGACGGAAGAACGAAGGAAAGAACACAGCGAAAGGATGAAGAGGTATTGGGAACAAAAGAAAAACACATCTGCTAAATAAGTTCAGCTCGCGCTCCTGAGTTGGGCACAACGATGGAAGAAGAAGAAAAGAGTTTGCAATAGCAGCTGTAACTGTTATAATAGTAAGCCATTTCAAATTTAATATTATAGAATTAATTAGAATATAAGTCAAAGTGTAATGAAACTATATGCCAAATTCCTTGCATACAAATGTTACGTGAAAAGCTGTTGACACTATGTAATAACAATCAAATAAATTAATATGTAGGGCCTAATTTAGTCACTAAGATATTAGGCTTTATAAATGAAGGGTAAATAAAAAAATATAAAAAATAACGCCAAGTTGTGTTGCATACGGTTGCACAAATGGACGTAATAGGAAACAACCTGGAATAACGTTTCATAATTAATACACATTGTTTTTATTGTTCTTGAAGTGTCTGATAAGTAACTGCAACATTAGGGCCTATCATTATAAATTTATTCGTTGCTCTCAACAGGATAATGTCGTTCTCAAATATTTGTTGATGTAGTGTAGGCAATCAGCATATGTTACTACTTTGCACATAAAAGGCTAGCCTTAATGTAAACAAGTGTTTAAAGTCTAATTTAAGTGGGTCAAGTTTACATCGCGATACAATGAATATGGTATTCTGCATGCTTTAGTCAAGTTCAGTTTACACTGAAAGTGTTCGATGAGGTTAAGTGTGATCATTTCTTCGGTGCGAACTATGAAGCATGATGAAGCAAACGTTGTTGTTACCTGTAATTCAGTTGGCGATGCGTTTCATGTATTGAAGTGTGTCTACATAGTTTGATTTTATAGCGACAATATTAATGGAAGTATGGGTAGGTTGAAATCAGTCTGTACCAGTAGGGACAAACAATTTATTATTAGTTGTTAGTAATTTCATAAGCATCATGTTAGTGACACAACGTGTATCACGTATCACAATGTATACTACTCCCATTTAAGCTTCTGACTTTTGGAGACAGCATATCTCGAGAACTAAACGAGATATTGAAAAAAATTTGTTTGCTTTCAATTTTACCCTCGAGTTACATAAAAATCTATTATTAAATTTGACTTTGGGGAAGTTAAACCTAAAACTCCTCACTTTTGAGAAGGCATATCTCGAGAACTAAGCGAGATTTCGAAAACTTTTATTTTTTATTTTCGATTAGTCATGTTACATAAGTATCTTACTCAAAATTTGACCTTGGGGAAATGTTTCTTCCTAATTTCAACCCAAAACATCTGACTTTTGAGACAGTATATTTCGAGAACAAAGCAGGATATAAAAGAAATTTGTTCTTCATTTTGGTCTGTTTCGTCGAGTTACATAATAACCCATCATCAAATTGCGGTGCCACGGTTGTCATATGATTCCCTTGAGGTTTTTGTGCCTATTTCTCTTGTTTCTACGGCCGAACAATATGGCGGTCTCCCCACCCCACTTCTCTCTACCCGACTTCACTCCAGTCCGTTGTAAAGGTCCCTTGCGTCGTCTCCATATATTCCTTTCTCCATGACAGAACTTAGGTACCGATTCTGCTAAAAAGATACTACAGTTTCCAAATTTCAGAGTTTCTGGTGTTTAACACATATTTCACTCTGTGAACTCTAAATTGCTGTTACCACATAATACTTAATACATAATTTAAGAATTTATTTTTAAGTTGACATGTATAGAAATATAAGCAAAAACTGCTCCAATATGAAAATGGCCATAACTGCAAGAAATGCTTTGTTGATATTTCTTTTGTTATTATATTAAAACGAAGCAGGATAAGAATATTTACCTTGTTACTCTTCAGTATCTTTAATAAGTAATCACATTTCGGTAAACTTATTCCTTAAATATTTAGCTGTATAATTTAATTTAATATAATAGCGGGGGCACACGCTCCAGTGGCAATATGTCTACACACCCGTCTTTCTCCTTATCTCGTTCCACCTACATTTGCCATCTACTAATTTGAAATTTAAATTCTTTCAGTTTTTATGATTGTTTATTCATTTATCTCTAATGAAGTCAGCTCTGGTTGTGGGTGTGAACTGCTGCGCACTAAACCTGAATTAAGTTCGTCATCAGATAATTTTTACCATCTAAATTAGTTTAAAGTTTTCAGTTATAAAATAATAGTTAGGGTTATTGTTAGTGAGGTGAAATGAAAACATTTTTCACTCGGTAATAGAGCTTCAAAATACCATATTCTTAGTGGCTGATATTCATTTCTTTTTCACTAGTTTTTGGTTTGGAAATAAGCTAAAAGCTTGCTAATTAGTTTAAATATTGCTAATTGTAATGAAACTAGTAGGTATATGTAAATTAACATCTCAAATTTCTTGTGTAACTAAAAAAAAATGGTATAGTTCAGATTGTTGCTAAGATTTATTTAGACTTTTGTTTTGCCTGACCTATAACAGTTTGCTATTTTTATTAGTGTTAAAGCAAAAAAAGAGAATAATCTGCTAGAAATACAGCAAATAAAAATAATAAGTAAATAATTGTTATGTCAGACTTCTGCTTCAGTAGTATCGATTTAAAAAATATGGAATATAGATGCAACTTCGTAAAGTCTAAGATATATTTACTAATTTATATTTCAGTCGTCAGTATAAAAGTTTCTTAATCACTTATTTCAGTTTTAAATACAAACATTTAATATTTACTTATTTCTAAAAATATTGAAATAACAACTTCTTATTTAAAAAGAAATAAGTATTTGATTAAAGTATCTACTTATTAATTACAATAACTTGATTGAGGAGTAAAGCTCTTTTCCAATTTAATAAAAACATAAAAAATATAGTGTAAACGTTATTAGACTTCTTTAGCAAATAAATGTAAGATTCGCTTAGTACGTGCTAGAATTATTTGGGAAAATTCATGACTAGAAAGTTTAGGCGGCTGTCACAGGTACGTTGCCAAGGTGTTTGGTTGTAGTCGGTGTAATAAGTGGTTTCGTTGGGCATGTAGGGAAGGAGGAAACGTGGGATATAAATTAGGCTCTCCCATCGTTTGGATGAAAGGGTGAGGGGAGATGGGCGAAATGATGAGGGAGTTACGTGAAAGATCAGGGCTCTTGAGGCTCGTCCTGTGATAGCTTAGCCTGTGGAGGCTCAGCCTGTGGAAACTCAGCTTGTGGATGCTCAGTCTGCGGAGGCACAACTTGTGGGGGCTGAGCTTGTCGAGACTCTGGGTATGAGGAAGTTGAGATTGATGGTTGGAAGCTGGTAACAGGTTGTAGGAGAAATAGAGTTGATAGGATGAAGAAGCCAGACACTTTAGAACTTGTGGGGAAAAATAGGTTTGACCTCTTGATAGAGTTAGGAGGGAGAAATGCCTCATGTAGATGTAGGAGTAGGTAAGATGCAGCAGGCCTTTAGGTACAAGGGCATGCAAGGCAAGAATAGAAAAAAAATGGTTCTGCTGCTAGGTAATAGCCATGGAAGAGGTGTAGGACTTCTTCCGCAGGTATTTCTGCTAATAGAGATACACGATTCACAAGTAATAATTGTGGTAGGGAGTTGGTTAAAAGAAGATATACCAGATAGTGAGGTTTTTCGCAATAGTTACAGAGTGTACCGCAGAGAGAGAGGAGATATTTGTGGAAGAGTTTTCATACTAGTTAAAAAAGCTACCAGTTCACTGGTGTTCGTAGATCATGACCATGAGTTACTTGGAGTAGATTTCTTGGCTAGTAAAAAAGAAACAAATCAGGGTGTTGCCTGCTTACTGCAGTGGAATAATGACAGATTAAGATGAGGCTCTTGGGCAGAACTTTGGTTGCATTTGTTCTCTTGTTCAGTACATCAGTTGTCATGTATAGACATGTGCCATATGATTGTCCAATATTATTATAAACTTCCTGCTGTATCTCTGGCCAATCCTAACTGCTTATACACTCCTGGAAATTGAAATAAGAACACATTGACGCCGGTGTGTAAGACCCACCATACTTGCTCCGGACACTACGAGAGGGCTGTACAAGCAATGATCAAACGCTCGGCACAGCGGACACACCAGGAACAGGTGTTGGCCGTCGAAGGGCGCTAGCTGCGCAGCGGTTGGGCACCACCGCAGTCAGTGTCAGCCAGTTTGCCGTGACATACGGAGCTCCATCTCAGTCTTTAACACTGGTAGCATGCCGCGACAGCGTGTACGTGAAACCGGATGTGCAGTTGACGGACTTTGAGCGAGGGCGTATAGTGGGCATGCGGGAGGCCGGGTGGACGTACCGCCGAATTGCACAACATGTGGGGCGCGAGGTCTCCACAGTACATCGATGTTGTCGCCATGGGTCGGCGGAAGGTGCATGTGCCCGTCGACCTGGTCCGGACAGCAGCGACGCACGGACGCACGCCAAGACCGTCGCATCCTACGCAGTGCCGTAGGGGACCGCACGCCACTTCCCGGCAAATTAGGGACACTGTTGCTCCTGGGGTATCAGAGAGGACCATTCGCAACCGTCTCCATGAAGCTGGCTACGGTCCCGCGCACCGTTAGTCGTCTTCGCTCACACCCCAACATCGTGCAGCCCGCCTCCAGTGGTGTCGCGACAGGCGTTTATGAAGAGACGAATGGAGACGTGTCGTCTTCAGTGATGAGAGTCGCTTCTGCCTTGGTGCCAATGATGGTCGTATGCGTGTTTGGCGCCGTGCAGGTGAGCGCCACAATCAGGACTGCATACGACCGAGGCACACAGGGCCAACACCCGGCATCATGGTGTGGGGAGCGATTTCCTACACTGGCCGTACACCTCTGGTGATCGTCGAGGGGACACTGAACAGTGCACGGTACATTCAAACCGTCATCGAACCCATCGTTCTACCATTACTAGACCGGCAAGGGAACATGCTGTTCCAACAGGACAATGCACGTCCACATGTATCCCGTGCCACCCAACGTGCTCTAGAAGGTGTAAGTCAACTACCCTGGCCAGCGAGATCTCCAGATCTGTCCCCCATTGAGCATGTTTGGGACTGGATGAAACGTCGTCTCACGCGGTCTGCACGTCCAGCACGAACGCTGGTCCAGCTGAGGCGCCAGGTGGAAATGGCTTGGCATGCCGTTCCACAGGACTACATCCAGCACCTCTACGATCGTCTCCATGGGAGAATTGCAGCCAGCATTGCTGGGAAAGGAGGATATACACGGTACTAGTGCCGACATTGTGCATGCTCTGTTGCCTGTGTCTATGTGCCTATGGTTCTGTCTGTGTGATCATGTGTTGTATCTGACCCCAGGAATGTGTATATAAAGTTTCCCATTCCTGGGACAATGAATTCACGGTGTTCTTATTTCAATTTCCAGGAGTGTATTTTACTGTGCAACTATATTTTTTACGAATGGAGGAAAACAGGGTGACTAAAATACTTTTAATTTCTTCGTTATAAGAAACAAAACCATAATTACATGGTTTATAAAACCTGACGGTGCTTTTGATAGAGATATCTTTCGGAAGAAGTTAATGATGCATGAGAGAAGCCGAGACAAACAATAAAAAGAAAACACGTTAACCCACGGAGGGAAGAATACAAACCGGCCCAGTCAAAACGAATGGAGGATTTCTTGGCCAAAAATAAAAAATATAACTCACCGCCGAATACAAGAATGCGTAATAATATGTCCTAATTGGACCCAGCGAACATGTAAAATTATATACGTTGGTTCTCTGCTTGAGCTCTATGTATAGAAACCCAAATACTGAGCTTCAAATTTTTTTTTTTTTTTTTTTTAAAAAAAAAAAAAAAAAAAAAAAGGAAGGTATAATATTTTTGCTAAATTGTTAAATATAATTTGGCTTTCAGGCAGCCGATCAGGCGACGCATGACTGTCTAACGTCTGCTCCGCTTACGAGAGAATGCGACAACATTGAGGTTTCGGAGATACAACAGTAAAATAAAGATCCTCATTTGTATTTAAAAATTAAATTCTTTTGTTTTGTCTAAGCAGGTAACAATAGACAATATTAATATTAGCTTGTAGTGAGCAGATTATTCTTTTCGTGTTTGTTGTAGGCCACCTAATAGTCAGCTGTTTCGTTTGTGGTAAGCTTTGATGTATTCCCTTTACTTACTCATCACATGGCTAAGCAGCCCTTGCACAGAGTTTTTTTTTTTTTTTTTGAATGAAGTCTTTTCGATGGTGTGGATCATACTTAGTTTCTTTCGAGTAATCGTAAAGTGATGAATTAGGATCATAATACGTTTGCTGAAGTTTTGTTAAAAATGTCTCTATTTTGAGATGAATATAGAAAGCTTGAATCAAAAAATTCGAGATATGAAAGATTTAACACAACTAAATATTAGTGTGTTCTTTTACTGAATTGAAATTACAGAACAAACTTTGATACATTTCGCACCATACCACAATTTTTGTTGGTTACCCTATAGAAAATAGTAAGCAGGTCGAAAACAATAGAGAAATTTGAAATTTTGGAAAAATAACTTATTAAGAATGAAATTTTATACTAAATGGGTATTATAAGAGAATGATAGTACCGAAAATGGTACCGCATTGATAAAAATTACATTTGTACTGCGTTATCGAGAAGGAATTCAGAAACGATTGATCAGGCGTCAGTGTCGGCGGTAAGCTGATCGACCGCAGAGCTAAGAGCGCTCTGTCGGCTGCCAGTGAACAACGAGGAACGACGATCCACGCAGGCAGAGCGATCTGCCGGAAAGGAGATGAATTACGTGAAAGCACATAGGCAGAGCTTTCCGCGTCGGGAATTCTGCATAAAACTGATCGGGAATCCAAAACAGCAGTATACAACAGATTTTTTTTTTTTTTTTTAGTTTAATAACAACTGGTTCCTTATATTCATCACTGAGCCTAGAGAGTTCTAACAGTCAGTCAATATGTTACCATATATTGCGCTTCGCGTTCAGTATATTAATACACAATTATATTTTATTTGTGATATGTGATACTAATAAACGCTAACCCTTCATTCAGTCACAGTACAATACAGTGCGACACTTGTATATGATAATGTGTTATATAGTAATATCATATATCAATGAAAGCTATCAAGTGAAAATGAAAAAGCAAAGTAGTGTAGTCAATTACATAGTTTACAGAGCTATTTATTTAAACTTCTCAAAACGTTCATTTACTAAAAGGGAACAAGTTAAATAACTTTTTGCCAATTTAGTAAAATGTATAGCAAATCATTAACATACATTGAAAAAATAGAATATCTATTATATAATTCCTTGTACTGCAATGATTATATCAGGTTTAGATCGCAATGTCTCGGTAGGCCCGTGCGAAGGAGTTAGAAGACCTCCAACCAATTTTGTGACATTATATGCAACTGCATACAATTTGAACTATAGTAAAATAGATATTAAAATAGTTGACAGTGCAATCATAGTGTAATGTGGAGCCGCAGCCTGCGGCGTCTTATCACTTATTGGAAGTTGGAAATAACGTCACGCGACGCCTGTCCCAGTACCGAACACTTGTACGAGCTTCGAAGACAGCCTCAATATCTAGCAATATCTGTTGATCCAGAGCATACTTAGAGCGCAGGATGTACAGGTTAGAGAGAGAGGTGAGACTTGAGGATGTGCCACGCGTGGTGGTAACGCACTGGCCGTGAGGTTCAATCCCCATCCAATCAGCCAAATTTCGGTTTTTCCATAATTACCCCAGTAAGCGCCGGGATGCTCTTTACAGAATATCGTGGCTGCATTTCTTCTAGTTGTTGACCAACGGTTCCTTTTGCCTTTAATGACCTTAACGTCGAAGAAGCCTAAAACCATTTTAAAAATTACTACAGGGCAACGCCATTAAGGCAGCATTTGGAATAAGTCCAAAAGAACGGAGAGCAGGTCACAGCTACGCAACTTTCAACAGCAAGTGACTGCGGAAACATTCAGCGGCAGGCGAGTCAGTGACGTCACGGTATCGCAGCGCTCAGCAGTCAGCATTACGTCATCTGAGAAAGACACACCAAAGATTGTTTCA
>JARYHS010003109.1:0-36879 GCA_031002005.1 Vandiemenella viatica
AAATAAAAAATAAATTTTTTAACGGTATTTTATTTCTATTTATTATAAAGTCCGCAAACTTTAATATCAATTCAATTATTATTACACATTTTAGTACTGTCAAGATACTGATCCTGTTTCCGAATTAAAAAAAAAAAAATATTGTGAATATGTTTTTTTAATCAAATCCTTCTTTACCGGCGTTAGTACACAAACAAAGAATGTAAAGTAGGGTTTCTCTCGTTCATCCTGAAATTCACTTTCTACATGGCATGAAATTTTATCCTTCCGTAAATAATTTTGCAAAATACATGTTGCTAAAATTGTGTTATCAATTAACCCTGGAGCAGAAATATTTTTTTTAAAATAAATTTGAAATCTCTGGGCCCTAAAATATCAAAAGCATTCCCCAAAACTCGTCTCGCACGGCATAACCGGTAGTTAGCATTCTTTTTTCTCTTGATCTGTTTGCGCTTGAAACTCTGCATACATCCAGAACCATCCTCTCTTTGATCTTGTAACGATTCGCTAAGCTCCCTGTTACATATCACTTTTTATTGTATATAAAGTAAAGGATTATAATATTTTTCCATTTCTTGGGATGTCCACTGTATGTTCGAAAGATGCGCTTTAAAGGGTGAGAGGCAAGAATTTTACGCTTCAGTGAAGGGCAGTCTGGCTGGCGCCTTTTGGGCAGAATGTTAAGAGGATTAGGGATTTCTGTCGGGCAACCGGTAAACAGAATTCCTTCCTCCCGAAGGAGACATCGGCTCCCGAGGTTTGCCGAAACTTAACGTGGCCAAGAGAAGCACAGATTCACATGACGTCAGATGGTCAGCCAATCACAGGGAACATAGCACTAAGATTCGGGGAATTTTATGTTCTATGTCGTCTTCGAGCTACAAGAGGCGGAGTCAGAGTTTACCTCCGTGGCGGCAGAAAAAGACGAAGGACTTCCTTCTTGACTTCCTTCCTGACTTCCTTCCAGTCAGGAGCCCAGACGAGTCACTGGCGACTTGGGGTCCATGTGTGCTGGGCTGACTTGTGTCCTGGAGACCATCTGAGGCACTTCTAACTTGCGACTTGCCGCATACTGCTGGCGTGGCCAGTTACGACGATCGACCAGGTGGTCATCTCCGCTCAGCGCTACCTGCCGTGGAACGGTAATGTGTTTCTACGAAGCCATTCAACCTGCAACTTCCTTGAAACTGTACCCTTAACCGCATCTGAGATAAAGATCCTTGCTCTGATCTGATAAAACCACTGAGCTAGACTGTGTAACTGTCGAATGCCGGTCAATCATTCGTGGCGTCCCAACCCATTAAAATTCATTACTGTTTGCTATCATCATAACTGGTAACATACTTTGTATTAGAATAATTGTGAGATTTTTAAAGTACAACTACACTTGTTTGCTTGCATTAAAGGGCTCATTGTACGTCTGAGCGTTGCTTAGAAAATTGCACAACCTCTTGTTTATTAACGTAATGGTAAATACGCTCAGATTTGTAGATGCCATTGTAAAAATCTTTATTAAAATGTCTTTTTGTGACAGTTTTCAAATCCCAGAATCATCCAATTCTCATTTGAATAATTTACATTTTGATATTTAATTATAGTATCCTGTATAGCGTAATTAATTAAGAATTAATTAATAATTCTCCTCCTCCCCCCCCCCCCCTGGTGATACGGTACAATCTTGACGTATTTTTAGGCTCTTGGTCCAAAATCATTGCGATTTAATTGACGTTGGGGTAGAAAACGGCATTGTTCACTATGAGCTACTGAAATGAAATGGCCTCGTCTACGACTTGATCTGGCCTGACCTGAGCTGAGCTGACCGCTAGTGTGAATGGGCCTTAAAGCTAACATAGATCCAAGGACGTACTATAAAGTTTCTGCTAAGGAAAACTAATTTCATACTGTTACTTTACAGACCGATTGGTATATATTGTATGCCTGCGGCCATTCATTCTGATAGCAAGTGGGTTAATAGTGAGGCCTACATACGATCTGGAGAAGATACATGACACCGTTTGAGGTAATTTTTTTTTAATAGCAGCATCTCTAAAATTGCTGTTCTTATAATTCTTATTCTTAAAATTCCCCATAATTTCCTCACTTTCATGCAGTTCTGAAGTTTTTAATGCCTCTGCTTCACTCCGCTTACGCGACTTGTTAGTTGTCGCCATCTTGTTTGTTGAACTCGCACGCCAGAAGTTGGTCGTGAACCGAGTCCACTATCCTCAGTCAACCGTCTGTCTTGTACCTGTCGACAGGAGGAGAGTGGACTATCCAGTGCTGCGCGCGCACACCTAGACAGTACACTCGTTCCAGTCAACAAGTCAGACACTCAGAACTGATAAAACGCACCGAGCGTGAGGCTGAGCGGCAATGCTCTCGCCTCGCAGTCCGGAGGACACGGGTTCGAATCCCCGTCCGCCAATGCAGGTTCAGAAAATGTAATGATACACTGACGTCATTCATATGGTATTGATACCTTGTTACTTTGTTTCTCTGTATTAAAATGTTACTTGAGGTGCAATCCAACGTTTTTGCATGGAAATGACACACACCACTGTTTTGTTTATGACCGCTTGTTATTCTAAACATCTTTCGTTCGGTTCCGAGCGATCGAGGTCAGAGGTGCCCCTTGTGAGTAGTCGTTTCTATTGCGCACCTAAACAAAACGTTACGTTGCAAACGATATTTGCCATGTCAATGGCTATTTGGCTAATGAACGTCGAATTTAGGTCAACCATT
The DNA here is from genome assembly GCA_031002005.1 of Vandiemenella viatica. Classification (NCBI taxonomy): domain Eukaryota; kingdom Metazoa; phylum Arthropoda; class Insecta; order Orthoptera; family Morabidae; genus Vandiemenella; species Vandiemenella viatica. Next base: position 2,743 of record JARYHS010003109.1, read on the forward strand.
ACGATACCACCTCCAACTATTCCCATTATTTTCCTCGCATTTTATTGCTTATTGGTGGTACTACGGGTACAAAGCAAAGCGAGCAAAATCAACAATTCTCATCGTTTATGGAATACCGTACGCCATGATATACTCTAAATACTTAAAACTGTTTTCCGATATTGGTAAATGCCGGTTCAGGGATTTCTATTCAACAATTTACGACATTCCTTTTGATAAATTAACAAAACCTAATATAAATTCCATTACTGGGAGCGCCGCCATATTTACGTTGCCGGTTGGCCTGAGCGTAGCCTGCATTAATTAATACGTCCCCTAATTATGCATGAGGCCTCTCGTAGAAACACTCCACCGTCGCTTACGCAGTATTGTAATTCCTTTTTCTTTCTGCAGTAAAACAGTAGTTTACTTTTTTATCTCTAATTTGGGCGATATTACATCATACATATTTCACCACAATAAACATGAGGAAAGGTCGATGCGATCTATCTCAAATTTTTGACGTGTACACGATGAACTCTTATGCTTGCCAGGAGAATTGTAAAGTCGAGAAACGAGTAACGAAATAGTGTTCCTAAAACGATTAATATAGCTCAAAAGACACCTATCAAAAAGGAGAGGTTTCGGTGTCGCTGAATACTATGCACGTGTTGCGTGTGTTACACTAAATCAAAATTCAACCTACTTATTTATATATTTACTAGTGTCAGCCCGTGCGTTTTTTGCGTATCGTCGCGGGTATAGAATATTTACAGTTTCTATGGTCAAAGATTGTAACAAGTTGATCTGATCTAACAAAATATGAACTCGACACGTGTTTCACCCTTAGGGTAAATAAAACCTCTTGGGCTCTAAGAAGTCAGAACAATTAATAGACATAGATATTAAAAAACGGACAGGGACGATCACGCTATTGTATAATTGTTTCAAAGGTCGTACACTTGAACTTGTTGAAAAACAAACTTTTATTTGACCCTTAAAGTTTGAAAAATTTGAAAAAAAATCATGTTTTCTTCGAAAGCTTCACTTTTTTTTATTGAGACTGAGCAAACACTCATAATGTAATCATTAGTCGTAATAACTATACCGGCCAGAGAACGTAATACACAATCCATATTATTAAACAGTTGAGCAACTCAGAAGAAATGAATTGCCAGATAAGTTGATTCGATAACTTATTTGGTCTGATATCCACTTATAATAACCTAATAACTCACATACAGCGAACATGAACAAAGACCACTAACGAAAGTGTTCAGTAAAATACCTAAAGAGCAACTAAACCTTAATGCATAAACTTTGGTAGCAACAACATTAGTGAAAGTTTTAGTTGAACTGAAATTTTTTCAAAGCGGGAATGACAATTGGCATTCGTGGTTACAGCAGAGTCCATGAATAATTAATTTTTTTTTAAAATTTAAAGTTTTCTTTAGTTGCTTTCATTAGAAACATATTACTGAAAAGTAGTTTCACGTTTTTTTCAGCTGGTAAGTTTATCGATATTTTTTTAACTATGAAACACAACGAAAAGCAAACTGAATGAATGTGTTATGGCAATTGGTTTGCTACCAGTTGCTTAGCTATTAAATTGTGGACATAAACTCGAATATCATCTAATGGTATCTCTGGTCGCTGTTTTGCGAGTGAATGCTGTCACGTGACACCGTTCTCCAGCCAATAGCTATCGAGGTGAGTGAATGAGTTAGTGACCTAACGAAATTATATGGTAGATTTATTTTATTTATTTATTTATCACTCTTGTTCCATGGATCCCTGCTGAGGAAGGAAAGTGAAACATGTCATGGTTAATATACACATATACAATACGAGTCTCAATCATAGTTTAAACAATAATATATTACAGAGACAAATAAAGAGAATAAAAATAGATATTAATTTTTATAACTGAGTTTTTCAAAAGGTCATATTGAATACAATTAATTATTTTGTTCAAATTGTTGAATGGAGTGGAAGGAATTGCCAATAAGGTAACCTCCAAGTTTTTCCTTAAATATATCTTTATTATCTGCAAACTGTCATATACCACTGGGAAGTTTATTAAACAGATGTATCTCAGAATAATTAACTCCTTTTTGTACTAATGACAAGGATGTTTATGTCTTGTACAAGATATTTCTGTTTCTTGTATTGAAATTGTGTACCTGTGAGTTAGATGTAATCGGGTTGAAATGTTCTATGACAAAGCTCATGAGAGAATATATATACTGAGAAGTCAGTGTATGAATATTGAGTTTTTTAAAGAGTTGTCTGCAATAAAATCTTGGTTTTACACTACACGGCACTTTAATAGCTTTTTCCTGTGTTATGAATTTTTTTATTTATTTTTTTTACTTTGTGAAGAGATTCCCCCAAAAAATTATAGCATATGACATCACTTAAAGAAAATATGAGGAGCACACCTGTTTCGTAAATTCTAGATCTGCCGTTAGAGAAATTTCTCTCACTTCCGGTGATGTAACATCAAAGATAGTTCTGATAGTTGTAAATGTTGCAATCCACATTTCCGAATACATATCGAGATCACATTTGCTCTGTTGACTTCTTAATTTAGTTTTTCCAGATGAGGTCCATAACGAGCTTAACGTTAAACAACCAAACTGTGAATACCCTTTTTACGTGACGGAAATGTACGATTTGGAGTGACACAGGTCTTACCACTCGTCAATATTGGAACTTTGCTTTGATGAGAAAGTGTGGTAATCTAGTGCGTTTGTACAAACGGAACTTCAGTTACTTTGGTCAATGTATGCCCTGTTGAGTGCAGTGTATTCTGTAACCTAAAACTTCATTATTATTATTAATACTCTGCGATTCACTAAAAATGGGTGGTGGAGAGTGCATTACAGCAGTCCTAATGAAAACCTATTTTGAGCACAGAATTTAATAAAGCTCTGAATGACTTGAAAGGCAGTTGGAATTGAGATCCCTGCAGAACTTCTTAAATCCCTAACAGAGGAAGGAATCGAAAGATTATTCAAGCTGATATCAAAAAGTCATGAAACAGGAGAAATTCCTAGTGATTTTAATAAAAATATCATCTTCACACTTCCAAAGAAAGCACAAGCCGAAAAATGTGAGAATTATCGCACCATTAGTCTAATATCACATGTTTATTACTGACCAGAATAATATACAGAAGGATGGAAGGGGTAGTAGAAGAGATAGTAGGTGAAGATCAATTTGGGTTTAGGAAAAATCGTGGTACAGGGGAAGCAATTCTGTCTTTAAGATTAATACTTGAAGTGCGGATCAAGAAAAATAAAGATACATTTATGGCATTTGTTGATTTAGAAAAAGCTTTTGATAATGTTAGGTGGGACAAGATGTTGAAAATTTTAAAGAAGACAAGTCTAAAGTATCGAGATAGAAGAATACTCTATAAACTATATAAGAATCAAGTGGCTATAATAAAAGTAGAGAATCACGAGAGACATGCATCAGTTAAAAAGGGTGTGAGACAAAGCTGTAGTCTATCCCCGTTAATATTCAACTTGTATGTAGAAGAAGCAATGAAAAAAGTAAAACAAAAATTTCCATGTGGTATAAGTATTCAGGGAGAAAAAAATCAGTATGCTACGATTTTCTGATGACATTGTCTTGTTAGCAGAGAGAGCTGAGGATGTTGAGAAGTTACTGAATGGCATGAAGAAATTACTGAAGGAAGATTTTGGACTGAATATAAATCAAAACAAGACAAAAGTGATGAAATGTAGCAGAAATGATACCAATACTAGTAGATTAAATATAAAAATAGGATCGGATGCAATTGGAGAAGTAAGCGAATTCTGTTACTTGCGAAAGAAAATTACAACTGATGGCCGAAGCAGGAATGATGTTTAAAGGAGAATAGCACTAGCAAAAAGAGCCTTCATGAAAAAGAGAAACCATTTAGTTTCAAATATTGATCTAGGAATTAGAAACAACTTTTTAAAACTCTTTGTGTGGAGCACAGCACTTTATGGTAGCGAAACATGGACTTTAGGAATACCGGAAAGAAAGAAAATTGAAGCATTTGAAATGTGGTGCTACAGAAGAATGCTGAAAATTAAGCGGACAGACAAAGTAAGAAATGAACGAGTTTTGGAGATGATGGGTGAGAAACAGTCGAAGGTATGAACTGTAGAGGAAGACAGAGATTAGAATTATATGAAGCAGATAACTGAGGACGTGGGCTGTAAGGGGTATGTAAAAATGAAGAGGTTAGCACAGGATAGGAAAGGATGGAGGATTGCATCAAACCAGTCGAAATACTGACGTCAGCAAAAAAAAAAATCCCATTAGACTGTAAAGTATTTTAGAAAATATCTTTTTTCAAAGATCATTTACAGTTTAATGCCGGCCTTACTGGGGTTGCAACGTTTCGGCCACAAGAAGGGACTTCATCAGGTGACGCAGTACCAAACTCGCAAAGTGGTCGCAGGCCACGAGCCACACTGGAAAAAATGGGAGGGGATCGAGGCAAAAGCCACGTCAGGATACGTGGGAGGGAAAGGAGGGGGGAGGGGTTCAAGAGAAGACAAAATGAAGCCACGTTGTTGTCCCTTATTGTTTTTTTACTGCGGTTAGATAAGTTTTAATATTGGCTGTTACTGGGGCTGCAACGTTTCAGTCACAAGAAGGGACAATCCTCAGGTGACGAAAGTCGCAAAGTAAGCGCGATTTTTATTGACTGGTGTAATACCGGCCTTACTGGGGCTGCAACGCTTCGGTCACAAGAAGGGACCAAGGGACCATCCTCCGGTGACGCTGTGCCAAACTCGCAAAGTAGGCGGGATTTTTACTGACTGGTGTAAGAGACGGCAGAACGAAAGGAACAGATTCCAGTCCTGAAGGGTGAATCGAGAAGCCATCTGAGATCTATTGAAACTTTACGTCTGAGATATATGCGGGCGCCTTTCCGCTGCGGTATGCAGATTCCGTGTCCGGTGCTAATCCGCCCTCTCTGAGCTGAGAGCCCGGGGCTCTTCCGACGACAGCCATCAACCCCCTCCCACGCTCGGCTCCCGAATTCACGTCACGGCTGCCCTGCTCTCCACACCCGCCACCGGGGAACAAAAAATGCGCAGAGCCGGGGAAGGAAGAGAATTCTCTTTCTTGGCCGGATGGCCGGTCGCTCGCGGCTCACTTCTTGCGAGCGCTCGCATATAAAACTCATCGCAGAGGCGAGCGGCGGAGGAAGGAGTCGGACGGCGACTGAATGCCAAGTAGGGCCGACACCAGACGCAAAGTGTTTAGTGGCCGCAGTCTACCACGGAGGATCACTCCGCCAGTCAGTCGGATCAATAAAGCGCCAGCTCAGTCATCGTGTCTGTGACGTCAGCGGCCAGACATACGAGGGCGAATCAAAAGTTATGGCCATTTATCAAACCACTTACAAATAGGCAACACGGCTATGACAACATACAAAGCAAGTTCACAGATAGCTGGATAGCGGAATAGTCACCGTCAACGCCAAAGGGCATAGTTTATATTGGCAATCCCTGCTCAAAAATACCAGGATTCAACTTAACGTGGTCAATTTGGTGTAAATTAAACCATATTAGACGTGGTACGGGAAGAACTGCTTCAACTCTCCACATATGGTTCTGGGTAGATTCTCCGTTCTGTGACTGCTGTGATGTTTCACAAACTGTTTCGCACTTTGTGCAGGATCCACCGAGATCCTGGAAGCCATGAAAATTTAAATTTGGCTCCTCCGGAATCGGTGGCCTGGTTGGAGCGCCTCGATGTCATGTTGTAGTGGTTATGGCTGGCGATCCTGTCATAGAGACCTCATCACCTGACAGCCGTGAGCCTTGTCCGCTCAGCCATATATATAAATATTATGTCATGCAGCATCTTTCAAAAAATAAAATGTAAGATAACTTTTCCACGTAGTCCCCAAGAGACTGTAAAATTTTCTCTGAATGGTCAACAAACTTTTCGATTCCGGATGCTTAGAAATCACCTCCAGCTCTGCGTAACTACCTGGAGACAGCTGCTTTCACCTCCTCATCGTTTCGGAATCGTCGTCCACAGAGATCCTCTTTCAGCTCACCGAACACGTGATGATCGCATGGCGCTAGTCTGTACTGTATGGAGGATGTCGCCATACCTTCCACTTGAATCGCTGCAGCAGTTCGGCCGTGTGAGGTGTTGCGTTATCGTGCGATCATCATGTGTTCGGTAAGCTGAAAAAAGGATCTCGGTTGACGACGATTCAGAAACGATCAGGAAGTGAAAGCGGCTGTCTCCAGGTGGTTACTTAGCGCTGGAGGTGATTTCTACGTATCCGGAGTCGAAAGGTTTGTTGATCACTCAGAGAAATGTTTACAGTCTCTTGAGGACTTTGTGGAAAAGTAAACTTACATTGTATGTTGTCATAGCCGTGTTGCCTATGTGATGAATGGCCATAACTTGGAAGTGTAACTTACCTTTGATTCTCCCTCGTATTTCTACTCTCTGTCCGCAGATGTTGCTAATAAGTTGTGTTATTTAAACCGCAAACCAGTCATCAACAAGAGTAAACGTTTAATGTGCGAGTGAAGACTTTCCCTGCGTGCTGAAGCAATAAAATCTACTCTGATGTCCAGCCGGATGGTGTTGTACAAACAGAACGTTTCGACAGCTGTGTTTATACGACACCATTCGGCTGGATTCCAGAAAATATTATAAAGTGTCAGTCAAAAATGACATTACAATTTTGGAATGATATATTTTGCTGAAACATGGGCAGCAGAGTGGCACACAATAATACTAGCTGGATTCTAGTTAATGTTCATTATGAAACTGTCAGAAAAATCTTATGTTAATTTCAAATGTGTTTCTGCAATAAAAGCAAAGTTAGATTTATCAGCTTCTTCCTCATTTAAAGCTAGCGTTTAACTAAATTGAGATTATTAAGAAATTCTAGAGGATAGTAGTATTCACTTGGAGTCGAGCTTCATCTGCTCCTCTAAAAGTTTGATAAGAATACAACACATTATAATCAAGTTTGTTATATGGCGACCGCGACAGGACAACAGTAAGCCCAGAATTTTTGCAGTAACATTATGAGTAGGTGTTAAATGTGGCGGCTCTGTTTTTTTTTTTTATGATGTTTGCATACCAGTTGCTGAAGAGTGCAAATGCCCAGTACAGAACGTGATATTGAGCCACTGTCAGTAACCAGGTATTAAAAGCAAACACTCGTGACAGGTGCTCGCTTAATTAACAGGGCAACCACGCGCCGTAATGGAGCGAGTTTGCGATTCTGCAGGTTTGCCGCGGAATCGGTCGCCAATTTCCGGCGAGTTATCACTGGAGGGGCAAACAGCAGTCCGTCAAACCAGCCGCGAAAAACAAAACGGCTAGCGAGCCGCTCCAATTAGCCGCTGGGACACCTGTTGTCACCTGCTGCGACTCCACAGCATAACGCCCACTGCGTGGTTATCATTTGCCACACGTTAAATTGTTCACATTACGTAAAAAATCTGTAAATGTAATATGACTGGAATCGGAAAAAGTTACAAAAAAAAAAAAAAACAAGATATTTTTGATGAAAAATGATTTTGTGTCTCTGTGCATAAGCTAAAGAGAAGGAATTAACTTTTTTATGAAATGCTCTCGGTTAACCAGCCGGGGTCTGGTGAAGATGGCGACAGTGATTGTGATCGGCAAAATATCGTGTGATAACACTTCCTTAATTCTTTTTTTTTTTGTGTGCAGTTATCAGTCTTTCAAGTGGTTTGATGCAATCCTACATTCCTTCCTATCTTGAGCTAACCTCTTCATCTCTACATATCCCTTACAACCCACGTCCTCAATTATCTGCTTCACATATTCTAATCTCTGTCTTCCTCTACAGTTCTTACCTTTGAATGTTCCCTCCACTAACAAATTAACCATCCAGCATGTCTCAAAATATGACCTACCAGCCTGTCTCTTGCTTCTGTAAGTTTCTTCCACAAACTTCTTTCCTCATCCATGATTTCCAAAACTCTTTCATTTCTTACTTTGTCAGTCCTCTTAATTTTCGACATTATGTAGCACCACATTTCAAATGCTTCAATTTTCTTTCTTTCCGGTATTCCTATAGTCCCTGTTTCGCTACCGTAAAGTGCTGTGCTTTACACAAAGAGTTGTAAGGAATTAACTATTCCTAAAATTTGTGACTGAAAGTCTGACCGTTTTGATGAACGGGATTCACGCAAATATTATTAAGCCGGATTTTGATGGGACTTCGGTCCCAGCAATAAAGTGTTATCTTTGATTACGACATGATGTCAAAACTGTGAGAAATTATGATAGTTGTTGTAGGAAATTCGTATCCATCTTTCGTTGAAAGTGATTCCAGCAAAACACACATATAGGATTTTTAGGATATTTCGAATAATGTACAGCCTATTATGGTTTCTGAAGTAGAATAAAGGAGGCTTTGTTTTGATGTGACGTCGAAAAGCTGATCAATTATAATAAAAGTGTTCTCAAGTTAGCATCCATTTGAATGTCCGAGGCGTGTTCATGAAATAACGGGACTTTTAATTTTTTTTGTTTCGTTCTTTTTTTTGTTTTTGAAAGAAATTTATTTATTCATCTACATTGATTTTATCTCCTTCAAAAAAGTCTCGATTAGATATTTCCAATCCCCAAAACACTTCTGGAACTCGATATTCGGGATAGCTTTGTGCTCTTTCAGCGACGCACTTTTTTTTTTTATCTCATCTACGATCGTAAAACGACGGCCCTTCAAGGTTCTCTTTATTTTTGAGAACCGATAAAAGTCTCACGGGGCCCATGTCTGGAAAATATGCAGGCTGCGTCATCATTAGAGTGTTTTTTTTGTTTTGTGTGTGTGTTTTTTTTAATTCACTAACATGCAACGACGTGTGAGCAGGTGAATTATCGTAATGCACAAGCCAGGAGTTTTCTTCGGACTGCTTCTCGCAAAATGCGTTCACCTTCAAGATAGTATTCCCTTATTTATCGTTTGACTAGGTTGTAGTCTATTCCGTTAATATTCAACTTATGTGTAGAGGAAGCAATAAAAGAAGTGAAAGAAAAATTTGAATGTGGAATAAGTGTTCAAAGAGAGAGAAAAAAATTAGTATGCTACGATGACATTTTCTTGTTAATAGAACAGGTTGAGGATATTGAAAACAAACTGAATGATGTGAACGAAATACTGATGGAAGATTTTGGACTGCATATAAGTCAAAGAAACACAAAAGTGATGAAATGTATCAGTAATTATATCAGTTACAGTAGATTAAATATAATAACATGATCGGATGCGATTGAAGAAGTACGCGAATTATGCTACTTGGGAAGGAAAATTGCAACTGATGGCCGAAACAGAAATTACCTTAAAAGCAGAATAGCACGAGCAAAAAGAGCCATCATGAAAAAGAGAAATCGTTTAGATTCAAATTTTGATCTAGGACTTAGAAACAATTTTTAAAGCTCTATGTGTGGAGCACTGCACTTTATGGACTTCAGGAATACCAGAAAGGATGAAAATTGAAGCATTTGAAATGTGGTGGTATAAAAGGATGCTCAAAATTTAGAGGACAGTTAAGGTGCGAAATGAAAGAGTTTCGGAAATGATGGGTCATGAAAGAAATTTGTGGGAGAAGCTTACAGAAAGAAGAGACAGGCTGGTAGGTCATATTTTGAGAGATGTTGGATTGGTTAATTTGTTAGTGGAGGTAACAGTCGAAGGTAAGAACTGTAAAGGAAGACGGAGAGTAAAATGTATCAAGCAGATAATTGAGGACGTGGGTTGTAAGGGATATGTAGAGATTAAGAATTTAGCACAATATAGGAACGGATGCAACGATTGCATCAAAACAGTCGAAAGACTGACGACAGCAAAAAGAAAGATAATAATTTGGCTTACTTTATTTGTTACTGGGTTGAGGCCTCGATAATTTTCAGGCAGTCACCAATCATTGTACTGTTTTTAAAGGCGTTTATTATTAATTACTGTTAACGTTTGTTATTGAAGCGATAAATTGTGGTACACAAAAATTGAGCGACACACTGAAAGCAAGCTTAAGTCGCTCACTTGGCTGACCTAATTTCGTAAGCTCACTCACCTCGATAGCTATTGGTTGGAGAACGGTGTCACGTGTCAGCCTTCACTCGCAAATAGCGACCAGAGATACCATTATAACAAATTCGTGGTTATGTTCACAATTTAATAGCTAAGCAACTGCTACAAAATTCATTGCGATAATACATTCATTAAGTCTGCTTCCGCAGAGTTCTTAGTTAACAAAAAAAAAAAAAAAACTGATAAATTTGCGCATCAAAAAGAGTGGATCTCTTTTTCAGTAACATGTAGCTAATTTTAAAACTTAAATTACTCATGGACTATGCTGTAATCACGAATGACAATTGTCATTCCGGGCTAGGGTAAATTTCAGTTAAATTAAAACTTTCACTAATGTCGTTGATTGACCAAAGTTTATGCAGTACGGTTTATTTGCTTTTTAGGTATTTTACTGACCACTTTTGTTAATAGTCTTTGTTCATGTTCGTTGTATGTGAGTTATTAGGTTATTTTAAGTGGACATCAGACCAAATATGTTACCGAATCAACTATTCTAGCAATTCATTTCTTCGGAGTTGCTCAACTGTTTAATAATATGGAATGTATATTAAGATCTCTGGCTATTACAGATACTATGACCAGTGATTACATTATGAGTGTTTGCCCAGTTTCAATTAAAAAAAAAAAAAAAAAAAAAAAAAAAAAAAAAAAAAAAAAAAAAAAAAAAAAAAAAAAAAACCTTGATGCTTTCGAAGCAAACAGGAATTATTTTAATAATTGTGCAGTGTGAACTTTAAGGGTCAAATACAAGTCAAGTTTGTATTTAGCAATTATACGATTGCCCTATCGTCTCTGTTTGTGTTTAATACCTACCCCTATTAATGCTTCTGAGTTCTTCAAGCTCAAGAGATTTTATTCACCCTGAAACAGAGGTAAAGTTTTGTATTTGGTCAAATCAGGTCAACCTTTCACAATCTTTAAGCCTAAAAACTGGAACTGGTCTAGAGCCGTTACGATACGCAAAAAAGTGTCACGGGCCTACACTAGTTGTAAATGAGCATCGGCAACCAATACTCGCCTTCATACCGACCACTGTTTACTGCCGGCTTTGAGGGTCGCTGGTGTACCGCATGTGCTTTATGGACTTTCGTGTCAAAAAACCAGATATATTAGCCTACCGCTCTCTGTCACAAAAGACAGGATTTTATTTACATTACTGACTAGTGAAGCAATCCGCTAGTAAAATACGTAACTAATATAGTTGTAGCAAACCGTATGTGTTCCTTACTGAGTAACGAATACATTGACTGACTCCAAGTACAGAAACGTTACTCACAAATTCATTTCGTTACTGTTATTTGTCGTACGGATGACAGTTTCATTCGATAAACGAATAAATACGATGCGTCATGCTAGAACTGTAGTGGTTCTTAAGCGACTAAATTAATGTGAATGGGAGAATTAACATTTTGACATAGTGCGTAGCGTATTTCTGGGAATTTTGATTTGAATTCGTTTCGTAGCGAAGAAAAGTGTGTAAGTGTCAGAGGCGTAATGAATTATAGTAACTATTACTAATGTACAGGAATTTGTTCGAGCGACAAAAGTCGCCAGCCAGCCGTTGACCTGATGACAGAGGCGATTTCGCCACTTACGGGGCCGCGCGGGCGTCGCCACTTCAGGAACGTGCAATTCGCTTGTTAGTGGGTGCGAAGTCCGACAGGTTATTGCCGCCCCGCTAAGCAGGTCAAACGAGCCTCCATTTTAAGTAATGTGGCAAGGAGCGGGCACTTGGAGACCGGAGCCGATCGTACGCGCCTCGGGCATCGACTTGCCGACCCAGCCAGCTATCCGCTCGTCGCCTAATCGCTAAGTGCTTTTCTGCAAACCAACAACGGAGTGGACTGTGGCTTTCGGCGATTACTTGCCATGTATCGCAAACTCCTACGGCAATAAACTTGCAGTAGACCGTCTACCAGTTCATTAATAGTTTCAGTAGGCAACGTATTCCCTCACCTGTTTGCTCGCCCAGGTCGTGGTGTCAGAGATAGCAATCATTCTTAGGAAGCAGGCAGCAGACTATCGGCGGTCCAGTAACTGACGGCTGCCCCGATCTGCGAGAAGAGGAGTACTAGATACATCCACAAGTAAGTCCACTCCCCAATGGCCACACAACGCTGACAAATCCGTGGCGCGGATCAACCCCAAAAGGCCCACCACATAAGTACAAACATGTTGCGCGTACATTATTTTAACATAATTAATATTTTTACTGATATTTTTAACGATGTAAGTAACTTTGACAACATAAAGAGTTATTCTGTAGATTTGCTTTTGTTTAACATTAAAATTTGAATAGCATAATTTGTAAATAAAAATTTGGATAGATCAATTGAGATTGTTATTGTTTTTGTTGATTATAGCTTAGTGCTATTTTATTGATTTCAAACATTTACGAAATTTGTTTATTCTAAAATGCGGTTATCTAACTTCAATTTCATTTTACAATGCAAATGTCACCTAAACTTACTTTACTAAATAAATAATTTACTTTAACTTTACCAAGTTAAACCGTACGCGACGTGACTCGATGCAGTGCTTTATGCTAGCGCTCGACTGTGTCAAAAGTAACGACTAACGAAACGATACGATAGTATCGAAGTCGTCCCGTACGCGGCGCGGCTCGACACAACGCTTCATACTAGTGCTCGACTGTACCAAAAGTAACGACTAACGATCCGATAGTAACAAGTACTGATTGGTTTAGTAACAAATACATACGGCTACACAATTTCTCGTTACTTTTACTTTATGTCGCCAGTGAGCTGAGGCTCTGTGCGAGCGACAGAAATCTTCGGTATGCGGCCCCGCGCGGAATGTTCAAGGCCGCGGCTCCTTTGTAGTGGAGTCTGCAAGGGGCGGGAGACAGTGGACCCCGCATTCTTTTGAGCCAGGAGCGCTTGACGGTCCCCTATACACGTGCTCGCGAACAGCTGTGCTTGACAGCGACCTCACAGTCGGAGAATGCTACGGGGTATAAGACCTCGCAATCATGTAATCTATATCTTTAAGACGAAAGCTGGGTACATTTGTCCGAGAAAAACTATAAACTACTGCGCCGATTTCGATGGGGTTTTCACTGTTTTAAAGATTAGAATCTGAAATGAATTATTTGGTATGCCTTATGCCTTAACGTAATATAACATCTGAATGGGAAATGAAAATCTGAACTTACTGCCAGGAAAACCAAAGATGAAATACAATGCATCGTTTTAGATCGTAAAAATAATTTTAATATTATCGCGTGTAACGTTTCCTTTCTTAAATTTTGGTTTTTGTTCTTTAAGCGCCATACATGGTCGTATCGAATACGAAGCGGAGCCTACGGAAAGTGGAAAATATGTAAATTAATTTCAATTATACATATAATGAAAAACCTTTCGTTATCTTCTTTGCTTACTATTTGAGGCCACACAGCTACAATCTCTCAGGTTTGGAAGTGAAGTCATATTCACAGTTAATAGTAAGAAATGCATATCTGATGGGTTTGAACATAAAAGTGAACTGTTTAAATCCTTTAGTGTTGGCGTTTTACGGTATTTTTTTTTTTTTGTGATTTATTGTGGAGCATTTCCTGGTGAAAAAAAAAAAAAAAAAAAAAAAAAAAAAAAAAAAAAAAACCTTATATTGCTGCACGAATCGCTGTGGTTATTTTCACTTAGTACACATGTTCCTGATAGAATGGCTAATAATATTACAGTAATAAATCTGCACCGGGGGTTAGCAGTTTAATAAGTACGTATATAAAATACGTCTAGAAAATTTGATTCACAAGTCAAATTGATTCACAAGTCAAATTTTCTATACATATTTAAACTGTCACAAGTACCGAGCGTGTTGGGTGAGGCCGGTTAAACATTGCGCGGTTTTTCCCGTAGCGGAAACTTAACCGCTGCCGCCTATAGAATTTGAGGTGTTTACACATTCAGCGGTAGAACGTCCGCTGCTACGAAGAGCAGGTAAAAGATGACGTGGTCGGGCGTCAGTACTTTGCTTTTGATAACTTCAGTTTCATTTTATGAAAGTAGAATTTAATTTAGTTAATTTAGCGTTTATTACTTCGTAGTTAGGTTTTGAAATTGTTATTTTGACGGTTCAGTCGCCATAGAGATAGGAAAAGGTAAAACCAAAGGAGAACAGAATATTTGAGGAACGACGACACCAAGTTTTTCAGTTATTTTGGGATGTTTATTTCGACATTTGCTTGTGAAACTAAAGTACGGCATTCAAAGGAGAAATACCCAGTTGATGAATGGTATTTAACGTGTGGAAATGCTGGCAATCACCTTGAAGTAAGCAGATTTCTCATGGAACTACTATAGATAAACAATTAATTTTATGTAATTCCAATCCCCTATATTTGTTTTATGTTAATTAGGGTTTAAAGTCCTTTAGGTGAATACGAATAGGTGTACAAGAAAATTTTGAAAAATACACTATGCCATATAATGGCTAATACTTACATTTATTTGTAACTAATACAAATACTTCACTGGGTAATCGACTCATCACTGTTGAGTTTACTCTACATTGCTGTTATTCTTGCAAGCACAATCGACTAGTTAAACATTTTTGCTTAAGTTGTAATATGTTGAGTGTTTTAAAAATTGTTACTTTACAAAGAAAACTCGATAGTAAATGGCGAAGATGATGCCGAATTTACTAAACAGCTAGTATCACTAAATTCGTCAGTGCTGTGTTTAAAAAAAAAAAAAAAAAAAAAAAAAAAAAAAAAAAAAAAAAAGTTGAAGCGGTAAAAATTTATGTAAATACGTGATCAATAGTTTACTATCCAAAGGCATTTTTCCTAATTTTCCATTTCGTCAAAATCATTCCACTTTCAAGGCACATTTCTTTCCAAACGTTCCTGGTAGCGTCCCGATCTTTGAAATAAACCACTGTTTTGTCTCTTAAAACTGGTCTAGCTTCCACTAACGAAATGAGAATAACATTTTCTATCGCCACTTAACTCGTATTACGATTTTTAAATTAAAAAATTATAACTTTACACAGACTGAAAACGCACAAGCGGTTGAAAATCCGCCGAGTGTGCAAGCGCCCATCTGACCACATGGGCCACTGTCTGGACTGGGGCGGTCAAACAACCGTCGAATGTAGTGGCAGCGCGCGATCGTATACCTACCGTCGACGGCAGCGCTGCCGCGGGTTTTCCCCTTCGCCCAGCGTGTAAGCTCCCATTTGATCCCTTGCGCCTAGAGATGGGTCACAAATAACTAAACTGCTACAAATAACCGTTATTTAACGGCCAAAACGATAACTGGAGTTATTCAAATAACTGTCAGCACCTCCCTCTGACAGCGCTGTAATTGTTTGTTGACCGTCCACTACGAGTGCATCAGTCACCGCTTATTGCTTCTCTCACCGTTATTAATTGTAATAGATACCACTAGATGACACTACCATCGCAAAATAATAGTTATTAACTACGATAGCGATCACTAGAGGACACTACCTATGTAAACCGCTTTTTAATACCTTTAACCGTTATTAACTGCGATATCAACCAACAGATGTCGCTACTACTCACGACGTTAAATACTACTTTGCAGGTGCTATTTGCGATAGGGTCCAAAATTTATCATCTCTCTACGACTTAGTGACCATTAAACTGGTTTTCAGCATCCATCCTTCCATGGAAAACCACTTGATTATGCTTTTTGTTACAGCTGTGTACATGTGTTATAGCGTCTTTGCCAGTTATTCACTTCGATAGCGATCACTAGACGACACCACCTATGTAAACAGCTTTTTAATACCTTTAACCGTTATTAACTGCGATAGCAAACAACAGATGGAGAAACCATCGAAAAGCGCTAGTATTTCCACAAGTCAATTAGTTTCAAACAACAAATCATATTTACATTTCAAATTACTTTTATGTAGTACGTCTGAACAACATATTTAAATTGCATCTGGTCTGTTACTGGGACACATTTACAACATATGTAAAGTATGCTATACATATGTATAACTATAGCCACACAAAACTTAATGCGAATTAATAGACAGACTGAATTTTTTTTTTACTTTCAGCAAAGTTAATCTTTTGTTCTTTACGAGTACGCAACGCGGAATGCTGTATTTGTTGCATAATGCATATATTCATAAAAACTCCTACCACAAGTTCTTTAGTTTCAAAAAGAAAAATATATTAACACGTAATCAAAACTGCCCGCTTCGGATTATTTTTATATATCGTACGTCCCTAAATCACTTATACTTCATTTCCTCCTGTTTGATCACGCCATACACTAACCGCTAAAGCTGGCCGTGTTAAAATTCTATATTAATTTACCAAGGCATCACTGCCACTTATTAAACAAATACATAAACAAAAGTCGAAGGCGTATATAATGTCTCTGACAGTTACTATGGAAGCCGTTTATTTGAAAGCCGCTATTGGTGACGAATCGTTAAACGCTAAATAACGCTAATAAGCGGCTTTTCGTGACGTCAGGGCTATTTCGCTATTATTTGGGGGCGTGGCCGCTATTTTCGTCACATCCGGTTATTTGACATTTCCGGCTTTTTCTACAAGAGAAGAGCGTTTCTGAGCAGAGATTTTAGTGGCGTCTCCACAGATATTACGTCAAAAAAAAATAACTGTACGCTATTTCTAACGGTTAAAAAAAAGCAGTTATAGAAAAGAAGCAATAACTGAATAACGTATTACTGGAAAATAGCGGTTTGCCCATCTCTACTTGCGCCACTACCCGTATCCGGACAAAACCGCGAAGTGACAAAACCGCGAGGACAAAACCGCGCAGACAGAACCGCGAAACGGACAAAACAGCGAAACGGACAAAACCGCGAAACGGAAAAATCTACGAGTTATCCACTCACTGTTTGATCTCTTATGCTCCAAAATATTATCCTAACACAATTTTTAAACGATTTGGGGATCGCAGCTAGGGTTACGTTATTATGGAGTATGGTAGTGTAATTAATTTTGTGTATATGTAATTTATAATCTACGAGTTATCCCCTCACTGTTTGATCTCTTATGCTCCAAATATTATCCTAACACAGTTTTTAAACGATTTGGGGATCGCAGCTAGGGTTACGTTATTATGGAGTACGGTACTGTAATTTATTTTGTGTATATGTAATTTATAATCTACGAGTTATCCCCTCACTGTTTGATCTCTTATGCATCAAAATATTATCCTAACGCAGTTTTAAATGAATGCGAGAGTCACCAAGTCGATTTTCAATTTAGTTAGTGAATATGATTGTAGCGATGCACAGAAATTTCTTTCTGGTATAGTTCATAATTTCGATTATTAGATAGTGTGCTTGTGTATTTTGTTACAATTTATATTAACTTATTAATGGTTTATTGATGTATATTTCGTATAATCCATGTATATTGTATTTTTATTTTCCATAATGTTCATGCTTTTGTGTAATTTTTTTAAATAAAAAAAATAATGGGGTGTTACGTAGATCACCTCCTCGTGGTGCACCCTGGGTAACGCTAAGAATCTACGAACTCTTGTGGTTTTATGTATTCCTGGTTTTTCTGTATTCGCGGTTTTGTCCTTTCGCGGTTTTGTCCGTTCGCTGTTTTGTCCGTTCGCGGTTTTGTCCGTCGCGGTTTTGTCCGTCGCGGTTTTGTCCGTCGCGGTTTTGTCCGTCGCGGTTTTGCCCTAGAACCGCCACTACCTGAAGGGCGGCGACGGAGAAATTTCCGGCGCGGACGAAATCGCCCAGTGTGTAACCGGCCTGAGTGATTCGCATTCGGGAGGACGGCGGTTCGTATCCCCGTCCAGGCATCCAGATTTAGTTTTTCCACAGTTTCCCAAAATCACTCCAGGAAAATGCCGTGATGCTTCCTACAAAAGGGCATGGCCGAATTAATTTCCGTTCATTGTCCCCAGCACCATCTCGCCTTCAATGACGTCGACGAGGCGTAAAACCACAAGTACAAAAAAATAATAAAAAAATATTCAAGTGCAATATACTGACCCTATTATGAACTTCAATATTTACTGTGCGGAAAAATCAACCTAGATCGTACCGGGCAACGTTGGAAACTCTGCTAGTTTATCATTAAAGCATAAATTTGTTATTAAATAATTATGGCCATACGCTGATAAACCAAAACATTTTGACCACCTGCTTATTAGTGTGTTGGTCCATCTTTGGAGCGCAATACAGCAGCGATTCGGCCTGGCATGGATTCGGAGTTGTTTGGCACCTGATGTCTACGCACAGGTCACGCAAATCCCCTAAATTACGGGCCGGCGGTTTGTGGGCGCGGCTCTAGGATCGAGCATCTCGGAAACGGCGAGGCTGGTCGGCTGTTCGCGTGCTACTGTAGTGAGCATCTATGCAGAGTGGCTGGAGGACGGTGAAACCACGACTGGGCGACAAGGTGGTGGACGTCCACGCCAAGTAACAGAATGGCTGTAGGTGCCAGCCAGTATGACTAGGGACCTTACAGCGTACCTAGCTCGTCCCACAAACAGCCTGTACTTTGCCTCCTACATTACATTATACTTTCTCAAGATAGGCTTACTCCCTCTCGAATTATTTCAAAATACCTTTATCAATCCATTCTTAAATCTACCTTAAAGTTCTCTTCTCGTTATCGCCTTATTTTGTCCGTCAGTATATTCCACATTAATGTCAAATACCTTCTATGTAATACCGTACTATTACCATAGGCACAGCCAATATGTTTGCCATCTTACGATATATTATGCTAAACAGTCTGGTGATCATTACCGAGCGTCCTGGGTCACTATACCGCTCGGGCTAGGTGTTGTCGAAGTCACGGGTTAGAATCCCAGTCCGCCTTCTGTGTTCCATTATTCCCAGGAATTACTCCAGGCGAATGCCGGGATGATTCCCTCGAATGGCCCAATACCATCCCGCTCTTCGTCCCCAGTGTGCCTTTAATAGCCTCGACGGTGCTTAAAGCCATACTAATTGTGTGATTCACCGCAACTACCATCACCATGCGGGCCGAATACCAAACGATAAAAATCTATTCCACCACGGGGCGTGTAACTAGCTGAATGTGTTGTGGAAGGCGACTCCTTTGTACGCTGAAAACTACATGTTGCGCAGGCAGCTTTGAAACGCAATGACGGTTAGTAAAGAGACAGCATGAAATACCCTTACGATTAATCATTTTATACGGTGAAAATTGTAAATCACCATGTAAAAAATCACATACAATACACCACGAGAATCACACGAAACACACAAAACAATAAAAACTAAAAGAAAATGAAAAATGACAAAGAAAAATGTGATAACAGAAACAAATAACCAAAAACTAAAAATTAAGAAATAGACAAATATCACGTAAACAGATAAATGGAAAAAACAGTTGAAAGTAATAATATTACCCCAAAGCGAATGTATGTATGATTTGCATTAACGAAAAAAAAAAAATCTACACACTAGCAAAACACAAAACAAACAAACCACACAAAACACACGAAACACACAAAACTAAAAAGAAAGCGCAAAATAACAACGAAAAAGTGACAATAAGTGAGATAAAAAAAGAAAAATGAAAAAAACAATAAAAAATAATATTACACGAAGGCGAATGTTTGTATGATTTACATTAACTCAAAAAAAAAATCTACACATGCACAAAACACAAAACACACAAAACAAACAAACACACAAATACACGAATCACACAAAACACACGAAACAAAAAAACAAAAAGAAAGCGAATATTAACAATGAAAAAGTAACGAAAACAAATAACCAAAAAAATTAAAAATAGACAAAAATAACATAAAGAAAAAAATGGAAAAAACAATTAAAAAAAGTAATAATATTACACAAAAGCGAATGTATCTATGTTTTGCCTTAATTCTATAAAAAATCTACAAACTTACTAAACACAAAAAACGCAAAACAAACAAAATACACAGAACACACGAAACACAAAAAACAATAAAAACTAAAAAGAAAGCGAAAAATAACAATGAAAAAGTTACAAAAAGTGTTATAACAAAAACAAATATCCAAAAAAGGAAAATTAAAAAATAGACAAAAAGAACAGAAGGAGAAAATAGAAAAAAGTAATAAGATTCCACAAACGCGAATGGAGGTATGATTTGCCTTAACTCGTCGTGTCTTAGGAACAGTTAGCGGAAGGAACTGCCGTCTGGGGATGTGCTCTGCGGAGTCATTGCGTTGTGACGTCGTTCTGAGCCCCCATTAAGAGTCGCTCTGGATGGAGTTCCTGATCTGGCCCGTATAGCGGCGCTCTCCACTCTGCCCTTAATTTCCCGGCAGCTCGCATTTCCCGACAGAGTGCCGGCGGCCAGTTTTCCGGTGCACCGGTCCGCGTGAACGGATCGCGCGCCTCGGCCGCGCGGTGGCAGCACCGTCGCGTGGACACGCCACAGGCCACGAGCAGGAGGGAACCTGCACTGCAGCCAGGGGTGCCAACCCGTCGCCACGCAGATCTAGTAAGTGTTTCGTTGTAAGTTGAACCATACGGCCGTATCAGGTATCTGTCAAGAGTGCGAAACATACACACACAGGGTGAGTCAACTTCACAACTTTGGAATGATACAGAAATTTGTTCAGATAACTTACCGAATCGGTAGATGTGTAATTTACCAGCAAACAGCCTCAAGTCTGATGCACGTAGTGCATTAGTACACCATTCCGCCACCAGGAGTACCATCATAGTGCACAGTTAAAATGGCTACTTTCACTGGTGCGGAGCGTGCTCACTTTGGTTTGAAGCAACGAACTCTGCAACAACTGTTCGGTGTAAATTTCGCATCGAATACGCTAAAGAACCTCCAAGCAGGCCTACAATTTTCTCTTGACACAAGAACTTTGATGAGAATCTACGCTGCCGTTTCACAATTTACGCCAAATTTGCCTGCAACGAGTGAGGGAAGAGATTGATTACCGGTGGTATATTTGCCGCATGACAAATGGTAGTCACGTTGAACCAAAATAACACTTTACACTTTTATGTGAAACTTGAGGTTGTTTGCTACAAAATGACACAACTACCGAATCTGTAAGTTATCTCAATAAATTTCTATATCATGCAAAAATTTTAAAGTCTTTTTTGACCCTCCCTATAGATATATATACTATTTGTGTTCTTTCCTTCACGCCACCATATTGTAAGATTCGTAGACTTGTTACCATTACTCCGTGATTCACTACGAAGTGTGTGGCGGACGATGCGTTGCACTTTGTAACGCAAGGAATCTTTTGTCCTATCGCTACTTGTAACATAACAGTAGGGACTCTTTTAAGCAAACCTGGCCTAACGTTCACGTTTCTTTTTTACGTTTTTACTGATTTAACGCCAAAAGGACCATTTTTGACAAAAAATTAGTTCGGCTATTGCCTTTTAAAGAAACCATCCCGGCTTTTCCCTTAATTGATTTAGGGAAGTCATGTAAAATCTAAATCAGGATGGACCGACGGTGAGCTTAACCCACTGTTAGCTTAATTGTGCTTATTTTAGGGCTTTATTTGCGAAGCTTATAGACATATGTGGTGTTTTATACCATGGTGCAATGTTTCGAGAAGTCCTTAGAGAAAAGTATTGCAACATTAGTGTTTAGTGGAAGAAGCACGGAAACCAAATGTGACATGGGATGGCCACTCACAGACCAGCCAAAATATTTTGAAGTCTTACCTGTAAGAAGCACAGCCATATAACTGCAGCTTAAGTACACACGAGAAACAATAACCTAAAAAGTTATGTTGCATTAGATGGAGAGCGAATTCGGCGGTCTTTGCACATCTGCCAAAACACTCTGCTTTTCCACTGCCCTGTTTGGAATCAATCCGCATATTCAAAGAAAGCAGATACAGCCTCGATTGAAACTTGTCGGATAGTGACTGACTACATGAAAGCAACCTCAACACACCTACTGTATAAAGCAGCTGGATTTGCTGAACCAAAAATACGCCGTAACTCACATCAGTATACAGAGCGATTGAAACAAACATTCGATGAGAGGCAAGCAACATTTGGGATACCAAGCCCTCCACATAAAAGGCTAATCCCTAGGACTCCTTTTCTAAATCGCACAAATGTCGATCCTCCAAACTGGTTTCCAATCTCTGAGGAATAACCATCTGGCATACAATTGCACTGGGCAAAATGGAGAGCCCTCAACAGACGATGTGAATGTGGAGGACAACAGACCACGGATCACCTCTATGCTTGCAAGCAGAGCCAACAACACTCCAAGACCTATGGACAGGAAGAGAGATTGTTAACTTTGTCCGACATTTGGCAAAACGATTGTGATGTGCGGACACGAAAAAGTAAAGAAAGTAAGTGGAAGAACAGCCAACTGTTGACACGTCAGCGAGAATTCTGAGAATAGATTTGAGCAGTATGGAGGGGCCTTTCGTGTAACAGCAGCCAGACAGCGTACATGGTCGCTGCAGATATTTGTGTTTACTGGGACTGAAACAACCACTTGTTTGTTAGCTGAATTCGTTCGTCGTTTGATGGGGAGTAAGAGAAGTTTCGGCCGTGTGTTGTTCGGTGTCATAACGTCTTTCAGAACTGTAAATAGGAACAATTTCTGGAACAATATCTGGAACTGCAAAATCTACACCTGCAGAATGCCTGACTGTACTCTCTAACGTCCCCCCACCAAGTCTCCGAAGACAAGCGGCTTTAAAAAAGGAATGGCAGAAATTCATAAGATATCCACACCTTCCAATTCATCAGGACTGCACACATAAAGCACAAAACGGACTAAAACTAGGTATTCAACGTGGAAATTTGACAAGTCCTGGTCCAAAATCACTTCAGCGTAAGTGAAGCATGCTGCACTGAGTGGGACAATTCCAACCCCGACAAACAGGCGCTAATCCAAGATTCTAGACGACAGCCTCCAGGATTAAACCTTTCTGGTTAAACCTGTACGGCACTGAACCGAGTGAGAACAGGCCACGGTAGATGTAACTATTGGATGTACAAATGGGAAATGATAGAGAATCCTTCTTGTGACTGCGGTAACCATCAGCAAACCATTCACCACATCGCCATGGAGTGCCCTCTTAGGAGATTCAGTGATGCAACGCATCATATTCACGAAGCAACCACAGAACCAATTGAATGGCAGCAATCGTTGAGTATCGTTTTGTAGTAACACCCATGTTTGGTTCCATCTATTGTGATTTAATGTTCTGTTTTTTAATTCTTGTGCAATAAGAAGTAAATAGGCCTACGTCTTTCAGAAAATGCTTGAGGAATGATGGTATTGTCTGGAGATCCGGAGTCAGCTTCAGTGTCTGAAAGTGCGGCGACTTCTAATGTGTATTAGAGAGCCAGTTTAACTTCAGCCCTGTCGTATTAGAATCAGTGGAGTTTTATTTCAGCTTTAATTTGTTCGTTTTCCTAACCAGAAAGATAACTTCGACCGGATAAGAGACGTAAACAGTTAAAGACTGCGTAATATTTGGTACGGAAGTTTAAACATATTTATGATCGATAAGGGAAGCGACGTATTATTCAGAAAAAGCGAAGATGTGAAGATGTTAAGGCGCGTTAAACTTTCTATGAAATATAGATACATGTTATATAATTGTCAGAGACTGGTGTTCTGAAACTATTCAAGGAGATATATTTATGGCTTTCACCTAAAGTGAATATAGACAGAGAACTTTTCGAAGTGTTAACGCAACGGCCAGGAAATATTTTCAACCGAACAGTTGAGTAAGCAAGTGATTAGAATAATTTATGAAAGTGATGTAGGTGTGCGTTGGAGGCTTCTGATAAATTTATTTCAGTTTAAATATGGGACTATGCGTGTTTTGAAAAAAAAAATATTACAGGATTAAACGCAAGAGTTTCAGATAGTTATGAAATTTATTTGGAATATATCAGTAGTTTTGTAAACCGTTTCTGTTTAATATTTTTTATTATTATTATTACTCCGTGATTCACTAAACGTGTGTGGCGGAGGGTGCATTGCACCAATCCGAAAGGGTAATAGTTTGGAAGGGATATTCGGGGTATGGCAGGAGACACCCATGGGCTATTGTGAGGAACCACCCCAGCATTCGCGTGGAGTGATCTGGGAAAACCATGGAAAACCCAGATCAGGATGGCCGGAGAGCTTTATCGAAAGATACTCCTGTCGGATTCTAAGTTTACACGCTCGGTAAATCCTTTCTGTTCCTTTTCCTAATCGCTCGTGGGAAAAATGAGTACAGAAATGAATCGGTTCTGGCCCTGATTTCTCTTATCTTATTTTCGCGGTCATTCCTAGATATGAATGTTGCTGGTAGCAATATTTGTTTGCTGTCATTCCGAAATAAGTCAGTCGTGTATTTTTCAATTAGCTTCTGTCAATAGCAACGCCCTCGGTGTTCCAGGTCTTCCCAACCTAACTCCTTCAACATCGCACTTACGCTTTCCCTCCAACTATATATACCTGTCACGAATCGGACGGCTCTTCTTTGGACCTTCTCAAATGCCTCCATTAACTCTTTTTGATGGGGACTCCATACAGAACAACAATATTCTAAGTGAGGACGCACTAGTGACTTATATGCAATCGATTTAACTTCCGGAGTGCATTATTTACGACCTAGAAATCTGAGCATACGATTTGCTTTCCCAATTACATTTGCGATATGCTCATTCTACGACAAATTATTACGAATTGTTACCCCTAGGTATTTAGCGGAATCTACCGTTCTAAGGACAGTACCACTAATTGTATATTCAGAGCTAAATGGTGTCACATTTTTACGTACAACGCGTGTCTGGGCACTTTTTAGCGTTTAACACCAACTGCCAATATTTACACCATGTAATTATTTTCATAATATCGTCTTGTAACAAAGCGCAGTCATTTCACAATAAATAATAGCATCTTCGGCAAAAAATCTTTTCATCCCCCTTATTATGTCGCACAAATCATTAATGTGTATGAGAAACAACAGAGGCCCTATCACGCTTCCCTGGGGAACCCCGGACCTCACCTCGGTAAGTAATGAATGCTTACTGTCGAGAACTACGCACTGTGTTCTGCCTAGTGTTGCAAATTGAAAAAAAATTTTTTCATATTTGTGAAAAAAACATAAAAAAACCTAGCACCTGTTTTTTTTTCAAATTTATTTTTTTTTTTTTTTTTTTTTTTTTTTTTTTTTTTTTTTTTTTTTTTAGAATACAATAAGTTTGATAAATTATAGTTTTATTTTCGTAATTTTCTTTTCTACTGAACCAGAAAAGTATAGTAAATTTAAAAATTAAGAAAAGTACTTAGTATAAACTCTAAAACAGTTATATTAAACGATAAATGCATTACAAATTTGAGATTTAGTAGTTACGCAAAAAAAACGTGTCCCAGAAAAAAAAAATGTTTTTTACATAATTTTTTTCCATTTTTTTCTATTCCAAGTTAGAAAAAAAAGTTTTTTTTTTTTTTTTTTTTTTTTTTTTACAACACTAGTTCTGCCCTTCAGAAAGTCTCTTTGGTGGTAGTGTTTCGGGAAACTTAAAGTTGCCTGAAATCTCAACTCAGCCGCCGGCAGTTTAACACTTAATTGCACCACGATCTGTAAGCATTTAAGGGAACTTGCAGTAGGCTTCGGCAAAATATATCGATGTATTGAAATATTGATATTTTTCATTAAATAATCGTTTATATTCTCGATATATCAAAAATCGATATTTTATTTGAACTATCAATTTTAAGTGACAATTATTAACTTTTTGTGTGAATGAAATTTAGTATCCTAATTAATACGTTACTTATACAGGGTGTTACAAAAAGGTACGGCCAAACTTTCAGGAAACATTCCTCACACACAAACAAAGAAAATATGTTATGTGGACATGTGTCCGGAAACGCTTACTTTCCATGTTAGAGCTCATATTGTGGACGGCTGTGATACAATACGCCATTCTCCAGGGCTGCATCAGCGCATCAGGGATTACCGTGCGACGGAGGGTGGATGCATGTATCCTCGCTAACGGAGGACATTTTGAACATTTCCTGTAACAAAGTGTTTGAAGTCACGCTGGTACATTCTGTTGCTGTGTGTTTCCATTCCATGTTTAATGTGATTTGAAGAGAAGTAATAAAATGAGCTCTAACATGGAAAGTAAGCGTTTCCGGACACATGTCCAGATAACATATTTTCTTTGTTTGTGTGTGAGGAATGTTTCCTGAAAGTTTGGCCTTTCCTTTTTGTAACACCCTGTATATTGGATAAATATACTTACGTATCTGATCTTCAAAAAGCGTCTTAAAAAGTGAATTCGTCACAATTTAACAGCTTTAATCAATGGTTAAGAGTTTAAAAATCGCTGTTAAATTTTAAAAGGTTGTCGTAATGTTTTGTCAACTTATTTGAATGTTAACGGTTTTTTTCCGTTTCAGCCATCTACGGACTACGACTACGAAACTTTATTTCCTCTTCATTCTCTGGCCATCTCCTGCTTTTTCTTCCTTTGAAAATTCCCTCCTTCACCCATGGAACTTGAGTCTTTCTATTCTCTTGAAAGTTGAGTATTTTCTTTGCCTTTCTCTATGGTTCCATTCTCTTGATGTGTTCTTTTCTTAATTGTGTTTGATACCTTTTTAAACTTGTCTCATAATTCTTGGTTTGATCTCAAACGGAAATTAAATTCGCTTCCTGTCACTTTTCTTGGTCCCAAGATTTTTCTTAGGAACTTCCTTTCTTTCTTTTCTATTTCCGTCAATCCCTATCTGGCTAGTGTTTCTGCTGCGTATAAACATTCTGGCTTCACTACCGTACTATAGTGCTTTTATTTTGCCTGATGGGAGAGTAATTTTGATTTGTATGTCTTTTGACATATCCTGAAAAATGTTTCCATCTTTCTCGCCCTATCTTCAACTGCTGCAGCCTTTTCATTAACATTGGGAGTCAGGATTTCACCAAGGTGTTTGAACTTCCATGTTCTTTTAATATCACCATATTTAGTTTTCACTGTTCATGTCTGGTATTTTGCATCTATGTTCATGCATTCCCTTTTCTCAAACGATATTTGTAGTCCTGCTTTCTCAGCTGTTTCCTTCAAGACTGCTATCTGTTTTATTGCATTCTCCAGATCTCTTGTAAAGAACACAATGTCATCCGCAAAAGCGAGACATTCAAATGTCGAGCCATTCTTCTGGTTTCCTAGTCTAATTCCTTTTAGCATGTTGACTGACACATCACTTTCCGCCATTCCCTATCACCTTTTCCAAGACGCAATTGAACAATAGCGGGGATAGCCCGTCAACTTGCCTTACTCCAGTTTTGATTTCAGAGGGATCTGATACTTCTCCTAAAAACTTAACTTGGGTTCTGGTGTTCTTTAGTTCTTTTATAATTGAAGAATATTTATTAAGCATCTGTATTGAGACGTTGAGGGTTGACATAAATTAACAGCTTCTGTTTTCAACTGGTTTTTTCATTGATAAATAACATTTAACGCATTGACAAACTGCCTGAAATGCCAAGCCTCTTCTGTGTCGTCCGAAAGAGTGGCTTCTGCAATAAACTTAGCGGCACCAGACAATAGGAGCAGACCGAAAAAGGGGGAGGGGACAAATAAAACAGTGAGTCTTTTGAAGTTTACATCAGATCCATTGTTAAAATAGATAAATTAATAAAGTTTTCCGTGATTTCAGCACGTCTCTTTAATTTTCTTTAATATTTTGATATATTTTGGCGACATTATTAGATAACTACCGGCTTTATGCAAAACTATCGATATATCAGGTTTTTTTTTTCTCTATATGTATCGACACTTTGTAAATATCGATACGATATTTATCGATATATCTTTTCCATTTGCCCTGATTTATAAAGGGAAAGAGTGTTACACCACGTCGTCACAAGCACCAGGCCAGAGCGATGCCACTCAATGACCTGGCCTGTTTAATAAAAGTTTCATTACTCGGAGGTTGAGCGTAGCAGACGGGCAGCTGTAGGGTCACATGGACACCTGGTTTTATATACTCGTTTGTTCTGCAAGAAGCGACTTAAGTTTCACTGACCGTGGTTTTGTCTGTTTAGGTGTAGGCCTACGTGTCGGTAAAGTCCACCACCAGTACTCGAGCTAACTAATCACGTGTAAGGCTACGGATACCATCACGGTGCCACAACTACCCTTAGTTCGAGCATGGGAATAGTTTAACATCTCGGATATCTCTCGCTAATGCGATCCATCGCAGTGAAGTCTCCGTTTATACGAAATCAACGCTAAAAATTGTAAATTGAAGATTGATCTTTGTTAAACTGTTCCAGCTGGAAATTGTGCTGAGTAGCCGTTAAGCGCATTTGTAAATATCATGCATCATCGATCAAACGGTCGGAGGAACAAAACGTGCCATGGTTGTGGACGTGAGTCTTTGCATGGACTTAAAATGGAGACCGCGTGGAATGATCCAGCGGGAACAATAGACTTCCATACGAATGTTACATCCCAGTCTCTATGGAGGGTAGAGAGCATAGTGCGCTGGTGTGTTTGAATGCGTAGCCAATGGGGGGAATGTTTCGCGCAACATGCCGCTCAGACATGTGCTTCTGTTGTTACATGTCGTGGTCTCCAAAGTCCACCACGGGGATTTCCTTGAGGGACGGGAACTACCGCCGATACTTGGTGACTGCCTAAATCGCCTTCGCCGAATACGGACGTGGGGTGTTCGCTGGGAATAGGTCGCCTCCGCCAGTGCAGCAGGATTTGTATGCAAGCTGAAGTATTAAGGTGGCCATACACGATCGCTCCATCCTTCCAAATGGAGCGATGTCACTCCATTATCACGTCGTGTGTGGGGAAACTGATATGGATGACGTGGAGTGACAGGATTATTTGGATATCCGGTCAATTCAACTTCCATCAGTTTCGTCCATCACACCATCAAGCCGACTGACGGGGTGTGGGTAAAACCACGTGGAGCGACACCAAGCCATCACTCCAGTCGGCTCGTGTGTGGCGAAACCAAACACTTCTCATTCGGTCGCCCACCACCGAGCAGGCAACATGAATGCCTTGAGTGGACTAAACAACATTGTAGCATTTCTTTTTTCTTTTGAACCTGCTATAGAAATATTTGTTTTGCTACTAACTAAAACTTATATTCATTGTAGTATTGAAAATAATACAGTTTTAAATATTATTAAGTAACAATTAGGATGATAATATTTTATATGTTTAGTAAAAAACAATGTCGCCTCAACATGGCTTTGTGCTGGAGATTATTGAGAGATATAAAGACTTACCATGATGGTGGCACATCTCTAATCCTGACTACCATGACAAAATAAAAAGAAATATATAGATCAATTGCTAGTATTACTTAAAAATAAAGAAGTAAGTGCAAACAAATAAACCGCGTGAAAAAAATCTAAGTGATCTTGTTTTTAAAAATAACATAGTAAAATAAGATCAATTTTATATAAGCCTACTTGTTTAAGTATGTTGTTTTGTAACATGTCACTATTTTCGGCCTGCTAAACTACTTAAATTTAATAAATCTGCTTTAGAACCATTCTGTAACATTTCTGTAAGTTTTCGTAATATAATATACCTTATTTCGCACTTTTTTGGACGTTTATTTAATTCTTAGCATTTGTATTCACTATCCGATAAGTTTGAATATCCTTTAAAATTAACTCAGGTTCATTTTATTTCGTTTATGGCATAACTAGATTGTCGTATAAGAAATTGAAACTTTTTGTTGTTTGCTTTGGCTAGTTTTTCATTGCTCTGACTGACTGGAGTGATGGAATGATGGTGTATGTGCTACGCAATTGGATGTCATCAGAATGGATATCATCCATATGGAGCGATCGTGTATGGCCACCTTTAGAGCTAAGCTAGTCGTGGCATTTTATTGCCTCCAAGGTACTGGCTTCATTGTATTGACTCGTGTTCACAGATTGTAGTCACGTTTTTCAGTCATTGCTCTTTGAAACTCTACTATCAATGGTACCCGTGTTAATTGTCTGGAATCTGTTATTTCCATTAGCACCACTAGCGCCCGTTAAAATATTGTTTAGTCTCTGATTGCTTGACTAGTGATAAGAACTTCGTACTTATAAAAAGTATACATTTTAACTTAGTGCATTTCCTCATTATTTATTGTGATGTTCATAGAAAAATCAGTAATTATTTCATTGAGGCTTCCCCTTATTGGACGTGAAACACTGCAATAGCTACGCAGATTGGGGAGTGCCCTTATATTACTCACTTCATTTCCTCCTTTCGTGCTTTCCTTTTCATAACCATTTGATGTTTGCGTCGTTAGGAAATTATTTTTACTAAAAATTCCCAAAATATTAATTCATTTTTTTCCCACCAGGTCAATATGATGGCAGCATATTTCAATACTATCACTACTTCTAATATTCCATTTACTTATTTAGATTCCGATTTTCCCCTAATGTTGAACGATACCAGACACATTGTAAATTCACTATTACTGACTATCATGATCAAATTACTAAAGAAATACTTTGTACTAAATATAAACCAACGAAAGACAAATGTGATGAAATGTAACAGAAATGATACCAGTAATAGTAGATTAAATATAAAAATAGGGCCCGATGCGATAGAAGAATATAGTGAATTACTACCGACGCCGAAGCAGGGATGATGTTGAAAGCAGCATAGCCCCAGCTAAAAGAGACTTCATGGAAAAGAGAAATCTTTTAGTACCAAATATTGATCTAGGACTTAGAAGGAACTTTTTAAAACTCTATGTGTGGGTATTTTTTTTTTAATTACGGATTTACGCCTCGTCGACGGCTGAGGTGATTAGAGGCAGGATGGAACAGGGGACAAGGAACGGGAAGGAATTCGGCCATGGCCTTTTGAAGGAAGCATCCCGGCATTCGCCTGGAGTGATTTGGGGAAACCATGGAAAACCCATTTTTTTTATTTGTTTAACGTCTCTCTAACAGCGAGGTCTTTAGAGACGGAAAAGTTGGGGGGGGGGGGGAGAATAAGGAATGGGAAGGAATTCGGCATGGCCTTTCGAAGGAAGCATCCCGGAATTTGCCTGGAGTGATTTGGGGAAACCATGGAAAACCCAAATCTGGATGCCCGGACGGGGATTCGAACCCGCGTCCTCCCGAATGCGAGGCCAGAACGTTAACCACTCATCCACCACGCTCGGTCTATGTGTGGAGCACAGCAATTTGTGGTAGTGAAGAATGCACATAAGGAATACCAGAGAGAAAGAAAATTGAAGCATTTGAAATGTGGTATCAGACAAGAATACTGAAAATTAAGTGGACAGACAAAGTACAAAATGAACGAGTTTTGGAAATGATGGGCGAGAAAACAAGTTTGTGGAAGAGTCTTACAGAAAAAAGAGACAGTCGCGATTGGTTAATTTGTAAGTGGAGGGAACAGACGTAGGTAAGAACTGCAGAGGAAGACAGAGATTAGAATATATGATGCAGATAGTTGAGGACGTGGGTTGTAAGGGATATGTAGAGATGGAAAGGTTAACACAAGATAGGAAGGAATGGAGGATTGCATCAAAC
Organism: Vandiemenella viatica; assembly: GCA_031002005.1. Classification (NCBI taxonomy): domain Eukaryota; kingdom Metazoa; phylum Arthropoda; class Insecta; order Orthoptera; family Morabidae; genus Vandiemenella; species Vandiemenella viatica. The sequence continues at coordinate 34,349 of JARYHS010003109.1, forward strand.
CAGTCGAAAGACTGGTGACAGGAAAAAAACTGTCAGTTGAGAATTTGCGAATTTCGAAGTAGCTTTCGACTACGGAATAAACGTCTCATAAGGATAGCAGTGAGGAGGACTGTCGTAAGGAGCGACCGTGACGTCACAGTCTCTTCTCCCTTTCCTTGGGGAGCGGAGTAAGATGGCGGACTTGGCCGCGCCTCAGCCAGTTATGCAGATGTGACGGTTGAGCTGCGACGCGCAGGACGGCGAGTCGACACCCCCTCCCCTCCCCCCCCCCCCACTCGGCCCATAAAACGCAGCGAGCCGGAAAGACGGCGCACGGTGACCGGAGGCTACGGTGCTGCCGCCTGCGGTGGCTGCTGCTACTACTGACACTGTCCCTCGCTACCTAAGCACAAAAAAGCGACGGCTAAAGTCTACGATCCCCTTGAGAAATTTAATTCTTACAGCTGTTTTAATAACTTCTTTAAAAAAAAAAAAGAGGGTTTCTAGTGATGTTTCCGTCTAGTGCAGCAAACCACTAAATTAACGGGGCAATGTAATCAATGAATACATCCACCTCAAGAACCAGGCACTATTCAGGACACTAATAACAATTCCACAATCAAGCACTTAAAGTAGTGAGCATCACTGAATACATCAGTATAAACAGCAACGAATGGGTGTTTTCATTGGTTTCACAAACATAGCAGGTGAGAAACAGTAGTGTGGTTTCATAATGAAACGGGTTTTGTGGTTAAAATACACTACATTGGGTATGAAGAAAAAAACAAAACACTGAGATTGAACTCTCCCAGACTTCGATATAAACAAATAAAATACTTTAAATACAGTGTAATCTTATATATATATAAAAATATACTTGTTTTTTTCCTATATTTCACTTTTCAGCCACCACTACCTAGCACAGATCACTGATGTTTGTGGGTGGAAGTAACATGGAGTTTCCTGTCGTGCACAACGTTGACCGAATGCCGATAGCTGTGGGGATGTGGGAGATATAATGATTAAAGTTGGTCAGTGCAGGGCGTTTTCATATTTCGACCAAAAATTCGAATCTCCGTATACTTCTCTTTCCTGCCACAACTACATAACATAGAGCTTTGGTGTTTGTGTGTGGTAGTAGAATCGTCTTTCCTGTGGTGCACTATGGTTGTTAGATGTCGGTAGCTATGGGGTGTGGAGACATGGGGGTTGAAAGTGGTCGACCTGTGGCAATTTCATACTTCTGCCAAAGACAAAAGTGTCATGGTGTATCACTTTTCAGCGAAAACTATAGATCACAGATAACTGGCGTTTGTGTGTAATAGTAGCAGAAAGTCAGCTTTCGATTACAACGCGGCCGATTTTCAGAAACTGTGGTACTGTGGTAGATATGGTGGTTGCAAGTGGCCGACCAAGGATATTTTCGTATTTCGACTGTTTCCGCATATGTCACTTTTCTGCCACAACTACATAGCATAGAGCATTGGTGTTAGTGTTTGGTAGTAGAATCGTATCTCATGTAGTGCACTGTGGTTCTTAGATGTCGGTCCCTATGGGGGTGTGGGAGATATGGGGGTTGAAAGTTGATCAACCTGTGGTAATTTCATACTTCTGCCAAAGACAAAAGTGTCATGGTGTATCACTTTTCAGCGAAAACTATAAATCACAGATAACTGGCGTTTGTGTGTAGTAGTAGCAGAAAGTCACCTTTCGATCACAACAGCGGCCGATTTTCAGAAACTGTGGTACTGTGGTAGATATGGTGGTTGTAAGTGGCCGACCAAGTATATTTTCGTATTTCGACTGTTTCCGAATATGTCACTTTTCTGCCACAACTAGATAGCATAGAGCATTGGTGTTTGTGTTTGGTAGTAGAATCGTATCTCATGTAGTGCACTATGGTTGTTAGATGTCGGTAGCTATGGGGGTGTGGAAGAAACGGAGGTTGAAAGTGGTCGACCTGTGGCAATTTCATACTTCTGCTAAAGACAAAAGTGTCATGGTGTATCACTTTTCAGCGAAAACTATAGATCACAGATAACTGGCGTTGTGTGTAGTAGTAGCACAGAGTCACCTTTCGATCACAACAGGGGCCGAATTCAGATACTGTGGTACTGTGGTAGATATGGTGGTTGCAAGTGGCCGACCAAGGATATTTTCGTATTTCGACTGTTTCCGCATATGTCACTTTTCTGCCACAACTACATAGCATAGAGCATTGGTGTTTGTGTTTGGTAGTAGAATCGTATCTCATGTAGTGCCACTATGGTTGTTAGATGTTAGCTATGGGGGTGTGGGAGATCTGGGGGTTGAAAGTGATCAATCTGTGGCAATTTCATACTTCTGCCAAAGACAAAAGTGTCATGGTGTATCACTTTTCAGCGAAAACTATAGATCACAGATAACTGGCGTTGTGTGTAGTAGTAGCACAGAGTCACCTTTCGATCACAACAGCGGCCGAATTCAGAAACTTGGTACTGTGTTAGATATGGTGGTTGTAAGTGGCCGACCAAGGATATTTTCGTATTTCAACGAAAGGCATGTCTCTGCAG